>CAUYQV010015628.1:0-11261 GCA_963574575.1 Galagoides demidoff | reverse complement strand
GTTTAAGTTCTCTATGGATTCTGGTTATTAAACCTTTGTCAGAGACATAACCTGCGAAAATCTTCTCCCATTCTGATGGCTGTCTGCTTGCCTTACTTACTGTGTTCTTGGCTGTGCAGAAGCTCTTTATTTTGATCAGGTCCCCATAGTGTATTTTTGATGTTGCTTCAATTGCCCAGGGTGTCCTCCTCATGAAATGTTCACCCAGGCCAATTTCTTCAAGTGTTTTCCCTACACTTTCTTCTAGTATTTTTATGGCTTCATGTCTTAAGTTTAAGTCTTTAATCCAGTGAGAGTCTAACTTAGTTAATGGTGAAAGGTGTGTCCAGTTTCAGTCTTCTACAGGTTTCCAGCCAGTTCACCCAGCACCATTTGTTAAATAGGGAATCTTTTCTCCATTCAATGTTTTTAATCGGCTTGTCAAAGATCAGGTACCGGTAAGTAGTTGGATTCATCTGTTGGTTCTCTATTCTGTTCCACACATCTACCTCTCTATTTTTGTGCCAGTACCATGCTGTTTTGATCACTATGGCTTTGTAGTATAGCCTGAGGTCTGGTAGTGTGATTCCTCCTGCTTTGTTTTTATTCCTGAATAATGTCTTGGCTATTCGAGGTTTTTTCTTATTCCATATAAACCGAAGTATTATTTTTTCAAGATCTTTCAAATATGACAGTGGAACTTTAATGGGGATTGCATTAAAATTATATATTGCTTTGGGTAGTATGGATATTTTAACAATGTTGATTCTTCCCAGCCATGAGCATGGTATGTTTTTCCATTTGTTAACATTTTCAGCTATTTCTTAGAGTTTCATAGTTCTCTTTATAGAGATCTTTTGTGTCCTTTGTTAGGTAAACGCCCAAATATTTCATCTTCTTTGGCACTACTGTGAACGGAATAGAGTCCTTGACTGTTTTTTCAGCTTGGCTGCTGTTGGTGTATATAACGACTACTGATTTATGAGTGTTGATTTTGTAACCTGAGATGCTGCTGTATTCCTCGATTACTTCTAAGAGTTTTGTAGTAGAATCCCTGGTATCTTCCAAATCAAACTTATTTTCTATGGTGAGTAACTTTAGCAAAATACAATGTCTCAGCATGATATGCATTTACATCATCTGGTCCTTGTTAGAAATTTTTCTGTCGGCTTATTCCTCACCATTTCTCACTTTATGTTTAATGCCTTCTGAATTCATACCAGACTCCCTGTAATTCTCTGTACATGCTATGTTGTGTCAATTCTCTGAGCCTTTTTGTTGTTTCCTTTGCATGGAACACCTTCCACAGTTTTCTCTACTTGGTTCATCTCTAGTTATACATTAAGATTTTACTTAGGTATAGTTTCTCCTACAGAAAATTCCTCTAATTCTGCATTGAACCCATCTTGGGTGGTGGTTCTCCTCACATTTTTTAGTGTTTATCCTTTTCTTGACTTCATGCATAGTATCTTATGCTTTAGTTTTTCTATAAATTATAGAGAAAGTCTACAAGAAGATACTCAAGACATCAGGAAAGATTTACCAAGGCAGAGCCTATACTTTTGACTGGATCAAATTTAAATAAGAGTGAGATCCTGCCAACTGGACAAAAGCTATGAGTGTCTAGCCTGGTCTTTAGTATTGAGGGGACCAATGAGATCATACCTGTCCTCTACAACATCAGAAAGGCCAAGGAGCAGTCTTCAGATTCTCAGCCTGTACTATTTAAGACTGCTATGTGCTATGTAGAGTAGGAGTATTTCTTTTATTATTATTAAGCTATATCTTTCAACTTTCAAGTTCTGTATTAGAACTGGGTCAACAAATTCAACCTCATAGTTATTTCAGATTTAAAATTCTTCTCTTAGTCTTAATTTCATTGAAGTTGAGAATACAAATCATTTCATTGTATCTAAAAATTTCCCAGCAATTTATAAAGACTAGTAAATATCAAAACATCACTGACAAGGTATAAGTAGAAGTAGTTTCCAAATTCTTCTATCTAAATTTGCCTCTTTCAGTAAATGGCATGTTTAACTGGAGAAAATCACTTTTCCCTAGTCTTGGATTTTTCTCATGGCCATTAGTGTGAATCTTATAATGAAACTCCCTTTAGGTGGTTACCAGACTATTCACTAAATTAGATGATAATTTAAGTACTGGAACTGAATGGAAAGTTGGCGAGTTGGACATATCTGGTAACAGTTGATAAAAGACAGAATTATTATTAGCTTCATTAAAATTCCCTCTTTTCAGCCAGACACTCCCACACTTGCTGAGGCCAACTATGGAATTTCTATCTCATGACAATAGAGAATATCTCAGTTTCCCAGGGAAACTAAGGTACTGAATAGAGAGCTTACTCACCTCCTTTAGCAGGCATCAGATCCTGCTAGCAAGATGATGCAGCAATATTAGAGCCAAGGTCTCTCCATCTCTTGCGTTCTCAGTCAATTAGTGAGAAGGGGAGCTACAAAGTAAGTGTGTGAGTGTAAATACTTTTTTGCCCAGGTTCAACATGAAGTAAAAAAATCTGAAAGACATCTATAACCAGACCTATAGTCCAAATGGTGGTTTTTGGTTATATGAAAATTGGGAAATAAAATATCAAAAATTGATTTGTATTACCAGGGACATACGGAAACAATGCTCTGTGTTGAAAGAAACAAGTAAAAAGTGTGTGCAGCTGAAACTATTTTTAGGAAATCGAATTTTGCAGAACTTTTTATCCAGCTTAGATATGTGTAGGGATGAAGGTTATAAGAAATGTCTTTGGCTCGGCGCCTGTGGCTCAAGTGGCTAAGGCACCAGCCACATACACCTAAGGTGGTGGGTTCGAATCCAGCCTGGACCTGCCAAACAACAATGATGGCTGCAACCAAAAAATAGCCAGGCGTTGTGGCAGGCGCCTGTGGTCCCAGCCACTTGGGAGGTGGAGGCAGGAGACTCACTTGAGCCCAGGAGTTGGAGGTTGCTGTGAGCTGTGAAGCCACAGCACTCTACCCAGGGGGATAGCTTGAGGCTCTGTCTCAAAAAAAGAAATGTCTTTAATTATTAAAAGTATAATTCATTCTTTTTCATTCAAACATACCTTGTCTTTGCTGCCACTATATGAGAAATTTTACAGTCTTGCAGCATACTCATGAGAGATGGGAACATTTAGCCTAAATCCAAAATAAAATCTTTTATTTCATGGAAGCATTAAACTCTGCTGTATAGCTGAATGTTACAGAGATCTTTTTTTTCTTAGCTTTTGGCAGTGAAACGGAAGATCTTTAGAAGGGTTGAAATTGTCACTCTGGACCTAAGAGGTGTCTTTTTTATTTAAACCTGGAGGTCGACTTTAATCATCTTGGGAGAATTTAAAGACTTTTTTCCTCTTTACAGAGTGGACCATCGAGAGTGGGATGAGGCAAGGAGTTTTGAATACGAAGAACTAAATCCATGTAATGTGATTAGAACTGTTTAAATATAAAGGCCAAATTCCAGTCACTTCAGTGAAAATTAACTATACTAAAATACAGCAAAATCTACTTTTCCTCTTATTCTATCAACTAGAAATTCCTATTAATGGGTTCTTCCACGCAAATCATTGAAAACTGATATTCTCACTAGGAATCCTGAGGCTCTGAAACATCTTGAAAACTCTTCCAAATTATCAAAGATGGGATGATTTTAGTATCATATCATTTGAACATTAAACATATTTCATAGTATTTAAATACTTTGAAAATTGAGGAACCGACTGTAATAAAAAAATAGTACCTGCAATTTAACAGTTACTTGACTAATGAAAATATAATTTTTTTTTTTTTTGAGACAGAGCCTCAAGCTATCCCCCTGGGTAGAGTGCCATGGCATCACAGCTCATAGCAACCTCCAACTCCTGGGCTCAAGCGAGTCTCCCGCCTCCACCTCCGCCTCCCAAGTAGCTGGGACCACAGGCGCCCGCCACAACGCCCGGCTGTTTTTTGGTTGCAGCCATCATTGTTGTTTGGCGGGCCCGGGCCGGGGATTCAAACCCACCACCTTAGGTGTATGTGGCTGGCGCCTTAGCCGCTTGAGCCACAGGCGCCGAGCCGAAAATATAATTTTTAAGTCATGCAGATTTGATGTAGAAGCTCCTCTTAGCATTTAACATAGACTTACTCAGTATTTGCAAAGAAAGCGTGCAGGGTTATCGAAAGGCTACAAAAAAGAACAGGACAAGAACTTTCAGGCTTTTATGATCTAGTTGGACAGAAGGTCATGTACATAGGTAATTGCAATACAAGATATTTATAGATGAATGTCGAAGACATGTGTAAACCAATTCTGCAGGATATCAGAAATGAATTGTCACTAACATTTGAAAATATCACTGGTGAATACACACAATGGTGGCGAGATTGCAGTACTTTGGATGAAGAATGCTGTCTCATCCACTCTAGTGCTTCAATTTTGCCCTGATGTGTAGGCTAATAAAATCCTTAGATTGATAATTTGACATCTTCCTAGTTGATAATTGTTAACCAAATGTTTTAACACGTGGGTATCTATGGCTAATAACATCCAATTTTTTAACAGGGTTGATTGCCTCATTAGTTGTCTATATTGGTATTCTCTTTCTCTGTGAACCGCTGAACTCTTCCAAAGCTGTAAACTGTACGGAGGCCAGGAAGACCATCTTTCATTCACTGACATGGTACTTGGGCTCCCCTTCTAGAATGTCACTTATAAGCACTCTAGAAGCATCTCTTATTATAGTTCACTTTATATATTAACACCTAGCACATAACTTATCACATATTTAATTGTGTTTCTTATAAGTTCTTAATTTTGCTATAGTGGAGATGAATAACTGGAAATTGTATAAGGTTTGAGTAGGGATGGACAATTTTAGCACCTGAGATAGATTGATTTTCTAATTTCAGCCTTTAAATGTCTTCAATTTGTCAGCTGTTAACTTTTCTTATTCATCAAAAATTCTTATTGACTGTCAGGAATTTCCTGCTACTCTGGTTCATGGAAAGAAGATTCCTATTTTATTGCCAGTTATGGATGTGTTACATGGCCTGCTAGAATCTTTTGGTCTCTATTGACAATGGGGACAGGTATTTTTGCCTAAGACATTTTGGCTATGACAGTTACCATCTGTAGGCTAGTTATTCTCTGTAATCTCTCAGGTCCACTGTCTGCCTTTCTCTGTTCTATTCTGTGTCTCCAGAACTCCCTTACTGGATGGCTTTAGGTTGCGTTTGGCCAATGGGCATCATTAGCAGGAAATCAGAGGTTGGGAGGAGAAAGGTTTGAGTCTTTCTTCTCTGCTTCATCCCTGCTCCAGGCTGTAGTTCTGGCAGTCGCTGTGTCCCTCCACTCTTGTTGACAGTATCTTTTCCATGATTCTGATTCTCACCGAGCTGTTTCTTCTTGCTCCTTCAGCTCTAATGATGATAATGGCTTTCCACTGTTGCCAGTCTCTGGGTGTCTCATCTTTACTAATTTTCCCCCCACAGCCCTATATTAAAATGTCTTAATTAGGCATAAAACATCTCTTAAAACTCTTTTGGGAGATTCTTGTTTTCTACAAAGCAAATCAAAATTTTTAACATGGTTGCTTAGTATTCAAATGCAAGGTACTGTGATAAGGATTAACAGTGAACTTCCTGGAGACTGTGGGAGTCAGAAACGGGCATACTTGCTCTCTTGGAGTTTTGTTATAGACTTCCTTCTAGTTTGACTACATCCAGTTTTACCTGAACCTTTAAATCGAAATTGATGCTGGAGGGATATGAATTAGAGATGAAATTAATCATGTTGCTCCTCTGCTTAAAACTTTCAAGGGCTGTCCATTATTCTCAGCACTCAACGGCTCTTTAGGACTTGCCTGATGCCTACATGTCCAGCATTCTCTCTAGACACTTTATTTGTCACACTCAGTGGAACTACTTGGAGTTTTCTAAGCATTTGATATTTTTCTGTAGCTGTGTACCTCAAATGCTCACCTTATTCGTTTGGCTGCCTAACTCTTTGAGATGGGCGCACTGACTCCTGCAGACAGATTAGAGGACTCCTTTTCCTATACTTCCATAGTTCTTTACAGAGTCTTCCAATACAGTATGTATTTCAGGTTGTTGAAATTATTCATTCATTCAGCTGTCTGTCCACAAAACTGTAAGGTCCTTCAGGGACTCTACATTTTTTTGTCATTGCATTCCTACGTCAGTGTCTGGTATATCATGGAAGTCTGATTAATCAGTGGTTTTAACTCTGGGCTTCACATTAGAATCACCTAGAGAGAACCTTTACAAAGTTTTGATGTCTGGGCCTTACCCCAGGTGACTGGATCAGAACTCCTGAGATTAGGACTCAGTTCTCAGTATTTTTCAATTTCCCCAGGTGATTCTAATGTGTAGCTAATGTTGAGACTTGTGATAAATAGTCACTGAATTGTTAACTGAATGAATCAATAAATGCTAAAGGAAATTGAGAACAAAGAAAGGAATACACTCGAATGTGCTAGTGGCTTATTTTTGCTTACTGGGATAATAAGCTAGCTTTGCATTCTTTACATTTTTATGTATTTCCCAGGTTTTCCACAATAAATTTGTGTCATTATTAGAAAAAATTGACATTATTGTTCAGTGGCTTTTATTTACTAGTACTGTGAAAACTGAATGTTTCATAAATCATGATATTTGGGGGTTAAACTAAAGATTTTACTTATAAATCCTAGGTGTTAGCTCGGCGCCTGTGGCTCAATCGGCTAAGGCGCCAGCCACGTACACCTAAGGTGGCGGGTTCAAATCCCCAGCCTGGGCTCGCCAAACAACAATGATGGCTGCAACCAAAAAAAATGGCCAGGTGTGGCGGGCGCCTGTGGTCCCAGCTACTTGGGAGGCGGAGGCAGGAGACTCGCTTGAGCCCAGGAGTTGGAGGTTGCTATGAGCTGTGATGCCATGCATGGCACTCTACCCAGGGGGATAGCTTGAGGCTCTGTCGCCAAAAAAAAAAAAAAAAAAAACATTGTGAGGACTAGAAGGACCTCAGAAATCACCCACCTGGTATTTTCCACAAATACAGATCTTTCTCCTGGTGGTGCACAGGGTAATTTTAGTGGCACATGAACCCAGATTAAAGAACATTCAATCACGTGGTGAGACAAGTTATTCCCTTTTCATGTCTCTTTAGGTGAAAGGTGTGGTGAAATACTGGCTTATCGTCAGCACCTCTCTAGAACTTGCTACGAGTGCTTTTGAACAAACCTAGAGAACAGCGCAGACACAGAGCCTTTGGCTAGAATTTAATCACGTTTATTTGGGGGGTTATTTTCTGTTTGCATGGAGAAGTAGTTTTTTGTTTATGGTGGTAATTCACAGTTTTCTCATTACATGTATCTATTTAAACTTATTTATAGAAAGTATTAAGTCAATAATACAAAGGTGATACATGTATATGACAAAGAAACCCAGGGGAAAAGGTCTGAGTGACCGAAGTTTGAATTACTCTACCCATGCCTATTGGTAGACAGTAAAAGGACAGCTCAGAGAGGGGAGGGATCGTGCCCAAGCTGCCCAGCACACTGGATCTTCCGACCCTGTGGCCCTGGGTTCCTGCGCTCACACTTTCCTGCTTTCCAAATGCCTTTTGAGTAATGCTCAGCTTTCCAATTGACCCCATTGTCCTGGGAACTTAGGGTGGGTGACCCTTCTATAACTTTTGTGGCATTCCCAGTGATCAGTCTCCCTGCCATGAAACAAATCGCTGTATCCTGGAAGTAGGGAGAGAAACATCCCACAATCCCAGCATTGGGATGCAAATGACCAATTAGGGTCAATTAAATCAGGATACAGTATAATTACCACCAATTGTGCTAACCTTTATATTCAGAAAGACTTGACCTGCTAAAAGGGTATTAAACAATAGTAAGAAACTCTTTCTTATGCAAGGGGCGTGTTTGGGACAGTGATGCCTCCTTTCATGGACCTGAGAGTTCTGACAGATTAGACCCTCCTTTCCCCACGCCCACCTCTCTGGGTCTGAGCCTCGCTGGCCGTGGCCAGGCACAGCCAGGTTTGATGGTACCTTGTCAGAGACCTTATTGTGCCCATCACCAAATCCTGCATAATTTAGCATAATGCCTGAGCCCTGCTGTGGCCTCTTGCCTGTTTCAGACAAATCTGGGGCCTCAGCCATCTTGAAAGGAACAGTGGACTTTGCCAGGAAACGCCTTGCTGCTGAATTTCCGTGCCCTTGTATCTGACCTGGTCTGCCTATTAAAATCACATCCCTGTGATGTTCTTATTTGTCACCACACCTCTTAAAATCTGATCCAATTTTCTGAGTCCCATTTAGGTGGCTCTAGGAGCCACAGAACAAAGCCCTGTTCCTAAAGACTCGTGTTCTCACCTGAGAGTTCCAGAGCTCAGCCTGTCTACTTGTTCCTCCATCCAACAAATAAATCTTAAACACATCTCATGTATCTTACACTGTTCTGGGTGCTGTGGGTACTGCTGGAAAAATAAAAGACAAAAAAGTCCTTATAGTTTATATATCTTAAACTTACAAGGCAGGAGAATAGTTTTAGGTGCTGGGAGGATGCAGGAATGATGTGTGAGACAGGCTGTTGCTGGGAGGATGAAGTGCCAAGTCTTTGGGGAGGACGTGGCAGTCCACCCCCCCAGCAGCATCTGGGCAGATGGCATGGGTTACTGGATAAGAGGGCAGCCCGTGTAGTGAGATAGGGGAGTTTTAAATGGACGGTGCTGAGCCTCAGCTCTCCCACCTTGAAGATAGATAGGAGATGAGTTCTCTCCTGGAGAGCAGGGCCCCGGCTTTGAGAAGTCCTGAGCCTTGTGGGGATTCAGACGCAGGAGGAACACCGTGGGTGGCCGAGGAGCTGGGGATGGACGTTGTGGACAAAGGGAGGCCGAGAAAAGACAAGGAGGCCTAAGAAGCCTGGCACGTTCCCCCACAGTGGGGAACCTGGTAGCCAGGGGAAGGGTGAAGACAGCCAAGTCACACGGCAAGCCTGGGCAGAGTCAGGACTTGAACCTGGAGTCATCTGACTCAAGGCCAGCCCTTTCAGCATCCCACACTACTGTGAGTGTGAGGCTAGGGGGTTAGACTCAGAGCAGCAGGGAAGAGATGAACCAGATTAGTGGACAAACGAAGGTGATAAAGGGCCCCAGCAAAGGAGGTGAGAACAGGGGATAATTTCTGAATACAGTTGGAGATCCAGTTGGCAGGAGAGAAGCTGAGGGGAGGGATGAGACTAATTCCAGCTTGAGAGAAAACCCAGAGGCTCTTAGACGTCCCAGGGGACAATATTCTGAGCCCGTTTTCACATCCTTGACTAGTTCCTTATCTTCTCTGCCTGATTCAGCCTCTTCCATTCCCACTGTCTTTGTTGACCCAGTTCCAGCCCTCTTTCACAGGAAAGAGGGAGGAGGCTGGTTACCTTCTCAGAGGTCCTGGAAGTGCTTTCCCACCCTGTTCTGTAGCCTTGTTTTCTTGTTTGACGCTGTTTGTGTGGTGTCGTGATCCTAGAAGTCTCATTCCCTCATGTACATATCCTTGTGGACAAGACCTGGGTCTTCTGTTGACCCTCAGGAGACTCTGAGAATGCATAAATAACACATGGACTAGATCAGTGGTAGCAGATGGAAGGGTTTCATCCCAACTGGTTATGGCAGCCATCTAGGCTTAGCTGTACAGAGTGCTGTGATCAATTAGTGATGTCTGGCAAGACCACAGGAGGGAGAGGTGGTAGCGTGTGTGTCATTTATGCTATCCCTAGATGATGAGATCTGTATAGTTTTGACAGTACACAGCTGTTCTCAGCAAAAATCAAAGATAATGTCCAAGTATCTGGCATGGCCAAAGGTAGAAAGCAGATTAGAAGGGGCTTCTAGAGAGCTAGGGCCAGGGACAGATATAGGCCATGCTCAGAGCGCTGCATTTCAACTTTCACACCATTCTCTACTTGTGACTTTCATAATAATGCCCTAAGCCACCTTTTGTACCCTGGCTGGAGGTTCTCAAACCTCAGCTTACAAATGATTTTTTCTAGGCTAATGCTTGCCAACCAGTGGTTTTGTTTTGGCAGCCTAACTCCTTGTCTGCACTGTGGTTTTTGGGCAATTCATTTGAATATTTTATTTCCTTAATGGTTTTAGAAAAGAAACATAAAAACAAAGGAGCGGGTGGATACCCATGGAGGGAGCACAGCTCTACAGGTAACATGGAAGCAGAGTATCAGTTTAGGACTCTAAACACTGGGATTGCTCCACAGTAATCACCAGCCATTTGATAAAAGATGCCACCGTAGTACTGAGTAACTGCTCTGTATGGGGCCTGGGCACAAGCAAGGGTATATTTGGCCACATTATAAGTCACCTCCTTAATGACACACCAGTGGCCCAGTCCACTCAGTGTAGACTGGACATATCGTAACCAGTACGTTTAGTCACATCAGAGTGGTCCCATGGATAAAGGACATACTTCTATGATTCTGAGTTGTTCTTACACGCGGTAATGTTCTCTTCTTTAAATTTTGTGAGCTGCGATAGCAGGACTAGGTCAGCTCCTAAACATTCTAGATAATTAATCTTCTGACACAGAGCAGAGACAAAGTGGAAACTATTAAACGACAGCAGCCAGCCTTATCCCGACTTTTGAGATTTAATGCTAATTGACTGAGGGGTTTATTTTGAATGAAAGGAATCAAGAATTTATATGCTGAAGATGTGTCGTAGATGCTACCTCTGAAGCCACAAGAAACTGGAGATTTTATAGCACTGTTAGCTCTGTACAGAAACCATCAAGCCTTATTGGCTGTTGGCCTCTTTCTATTTATTATTCTTATTAATATTGATTGCAGGTCTCTTATTATATATTTGAATTACATGCACCTTTTCTGGATTCCGTGACATATGACAGCAAGAGACCATATGAACTGATTACATGATGTATCGATTGAACCCATGGTTGATTTGGAAACTGGTATGCAGGAATTGGTGGGGCAGAGGCCCTGCGTGTGCTGGGGAGGTTGCCATTGCTGAAGATGAGAAACATTTTCTGCAATGAACATTCTGATACAAATGTCTTTGTTGTAATGCGATTTTTGGTCACCTGGGAATATACCTAATAAAGGAATTGCAGGGTCAAATGGCAGGTCTATTTTTAGTTCTCTAAGTGTTCTCCAGATGTCTTTCCAAAAGGAACATACTAGTTTACATTCCCACCAGCAGAGTAGGAGTGTTCCCTTTTCTCCACATCCACGCCAGCATCTCTGGTTTTGG
>CAUYQV010015627.1:0-24997 GCA_963574575.1 Galagoides demidoff | reverse complement strand
AAATAGCTGGGTGTTGTGGCGAGTGTCTGTAGTCCCACCTACTCGGGAGGCTGAGGAAAGAGAATCACCTAAGCCCAAGAGGTGGAGGTTGCTGTGAGCTGTGATGCCATAGCACTCTACTGAGGGCAACAAAGTGAGACTCTGTCTCTAAAGAAAAAGAAAATAGGTAGGGGAGATTTTTAGAGACAGGGTCTTGCTCTGTCACCCAAGCTGGAGTGCAGTGGTGTGATTATAGCTCACTGCAGCCTGGAACTCCTGGGCTCAAGTGATCCTCCTGCCTCCACCTCCTCCATAGCTGGAACTACAGGCCTGTGCCACCATTCTTTGCTAATCTTTAAATTGTTTTGTAGAGACAAGGTCTCACTGTGTTGCCTGGGCTTGTTTTAAACTTCTGGTCTCAAGTGATTCTCCCACTTTGGTTTCCCAAAGTGCTGGGATTATAGGTATGAGCCACCAGTCCTGGCCCCTACTGTTCTTTCCACAGTGGCTGGGTACGTGGCATGCTGGCTGGTCCCTGGATGGACAGCAAGGTGGTGCCTAGATCTATGGCTGGACTGTGGTCCTCTCTGGCCCTAGCTACAATTTGGTTGCTGGCATCTCCAGGCAGCCTTGCCTCCTGGGTCATATCAACTTCTTTTCCCACTGCCTGCAGCTGATAAAAATGTCCCCTTAGGCTTTCTGAGCTGAATGGTTCTTTGCAATGTCCCCTCATTCTTGTGCCCTCTCCTGACTCTGCTTCAACTCTTCTAGGAGGTCAGGGAACATACTGTAAGACTCCAGGACAGGCTGCCAACTCTCTGGTGGAGAGGAAGCCTCTGGAGCAGACTCCAGCTCTCCCCACCTGACTGTACCTCTGTCCTCTATCTCCCCTGAGTGGTCATACATCTCAATACTTCTGATTCCACATTACCTGGTCTAATGTGTGCCCTGTGCTCAGTGAGATGCTTTTGAAATTGAACTGAATTGTAAATTCCTTTTGGTGAGCTGGTTCATACTTTATCTTCTCAAAATTTTTATGAAATTCATTATTGAAACACCCAAAGACATAAGGGTCTTCTGATCCCTGATGCCTGGCTCTGGGTGGTATGTCTAAGCCTTCTAAAATCTCAAGTTTCTCTAATAAAAACCACCATAATCTAAAAAGCCAAAATTAATGACTTTATAGAGTGCTGATACCCAAATTTTAAGGAATGCAAACAAAAACCCAAGATTAAAAAGTCCCCTAAAGATTGCTGGAGTTTTAGTTTTGTTTGAACGTGTTTGGTGGGAGAGAGAAATGAGTTTGTCTGTGATTCACTTACTTCCTGATTTGTTCTCTTTGCTGTTGTTGATTTAATCTGATCACCTGTACAGAAGGTTCCAGAGAGCACTCCTATGTGCTGAAATACCCAGTCTGGCAGTCAATCCAAGGAGGTATCTGGATGGGTTTGGGCAGAAGGTTCCAGAGGCTTTGGGGAAATAAAATCTCTCTGTTGTGTTGTCATTTCTTTCCTCACCCAATGGAAGGAGCACTACCGACATGCCAGTAACTAAAGACAGGCTAACAAAAGAAAAGCATAACAGATTTATCTAATCAAAGTTTTACGTGATATAGAGGCTTCAGGAATTAAGACCCAAAAACCCAGGGGAAACTGTCTATTTTTATGCTTAGATCCAATGAAGAATGGATAGCTGGGGAGAAATGTGATTGGACAAAGGATATAATCTAATGGTAACAGGCTGAAACCCAGCAAGACCCATCTGTTCAGATTCTTCTTGGCCTCTCTACATAGCATTTCATCCTTCTGGGTATGGGTCAGGGCCCCCCTGGGTAAGGGTGTCTGAGGGAGAGAGGAGAGAGTGACCTTTCTAGGTTTTGTGGCTTGTTTTTGTACAGATTGGGGTGGGGGTGGGGAGTTTTAGTTTCTATGACCTGCCTCAGGGAAGAGGAATTCTGATTTTTATGACTCAAGTTTCTGAGGAAGAGGGGCAGGAGATGGAAGGTCAGAGAAACCTTGTTTCCTTGGCCTCCCAATGTCCTTCACATTAAAGTACTCAGCATACCAAGGGCCATCTTGGGCATATTGCGTTCCAAGCTCCAGTAGTTTTAGGGCTACGTGGAAGAGGGTCTCTGCAGAGCTAAGGGTGTTGGCTAATTCACTAGTATTTCTTGAGTTTCCTGTGTGAGTCTGGCACTGTTTTAGGCTCTGAGGAAGAATTACCTCTAGAAAAATAAAAAATAAAAAAGGTCGTCCGAGATGCTATATCTGCACATGATGACAAAGGGAGGTTTTGATGGGCGGAGGATGGAAACAGCTCCCACACTGGGAACTCAGATGACTTTCAAGCTGTAATCTTGTGTCACAGAACACCAGAGACACCTTGCACTGCTAACGCCATACATGTATAGCTAAATGCTTCTTTTCACAGAGGTTTCTCTGACAAGTTTTCTTTTCTGGCATTCTTTGTCCAGGGTATGCTCCCTTTTATTGCTTTCTTGGTGACTTAAAGCTGTGGATGGTTTGTTTTAGAGTTTTGAAGTTCAATCCTTGATGGAAAACCAACATCAACACTGAAAACTGATCTAGAGGAATCCTTTGGAATCATGTACACGCTGCCACATACAAATTGGTGTCAGTTTCTAATGAGGGAGGTGGACTGTGATTTATCATCACTGGGATTTCAAACCAGGCTCGGACGTTCAAAACACTGTGCAAAATTAATGAAGTCCTCTCACAACCACAGTGTCTTCCTGACTCCGTTTATTTTAGTGGTATTTAATTTTTAAGAATGATATTCTTTCCTGGTTTTATAGCAGGTTAAGTGGTTTTAAACATGAACACCTCTATTCTTTCTCAGTGTAGCATTTCAAAGTTTATAGTAAGCTGAGTTTTTAAACTTCCAATTTTTGTATTTTTAAACTTTTATAGCTATAGTGAAGCAAAAAAAAAAAAAAAAGAACATTTGTGTCCAACTTTCCTCCTGTGTATTATCAGTAGTATAAATTCCCACCTCGTTTCCACTCAGAATAACAATTTTGACGAGGGGCTCACATATATGTATATGTTTGTGTATATGTGTGTGTGTGTGTGGGTGTGCACATATGTGTGAGTGTTAGCACCTTTTGAGGAAGAAAATGAAAATAGGTAGGATGGTGGAAAGATGGGACAAAATGATAGGATCTTTTTTCCAGAGCAGGAATGTAGGTGGTCTAATTTGATTCACTGTCGGTGCCCCGATAAAAAGGAGTTGCTATTCATGAAATAGTAGATCTTTTGTATCCATTTCAGCTTTATTATTTCAATTATCTAAGTGCACATGGTAAATGGCACTGATTCATGGACTTCGTGTGGGCAGGAGTTCAAAGGCCTCATCAGCAAAAGATCTGGGAACTGAGATGGAATAGCACCCCCACCCTCAACCCACCACATGCTGACTCTGTAATAAATTAGCTTCATCAAGCAACTTCGTAACTTTTATGAGGAGAAATTAGGACACTCAATTAACATCATTATCTTTCTCCTTTGGCACTCACTTTAAAGCATGGCAAGCTCAGGGATGGACTAGAAGGAATCGAATTTGGTGCTAACAGAGAAATGCTATTGAAGGCAAGCCTTCCAGGAGAACCCAGATCCAAGGCATAAGTCATGGCCTCTTTAAGGGTTAAGGAGTAGAGCTGGTTTGATCAAGATGGAATGTATGGCCAAGCTGTGTGGAAGACTTAAGTTGCAGAGAACCCCAAATCCCAATTCTTGCTCACTGCAGACTGCACGGCTCGCTGCTCCCCTCTCTGGGCCTTGGAATGGGAGCTGGTTAGAAGCTGTACCCATTTCCAGCCCACAAAGCTTGTCCTTCCCAGTAGATGTAGTTCATAATGGTGTCGTATGTAGCCAACTCAGCCTTGGACTTTATTTTCTTCCCAATTTTGTCTAACCTCAAGGAACTTCACAAGATCCTACTGTGAAGCATTAGATTCATCGACACTAAGGGCCAAAGACACGTGCTGATTGCCTATGGGTTAGTCAGCACAGGCCAGTGCCAGCCACTGTCCTAACCTGGATTCAGGCCCATGACCAGTTCATGAGGGGCCTCTGGATTATATAGTCCATGGACCACAATCCCCTCTCTATGACCAGCATGGAACATTTAACTCTCTGCACCCAGCATGTCCCCTCATGAGGAATGGCATGGCAGAGTGCTGATGCGGAACTGCTACTGACATCATTCAAACAGACTTTAAATTCTGCTGGAAGAATTTAAATTTGAATTTTAGCAGTTGGAGATTTTGCTAAAAATATTTTGGCGTCTTGAGTTTGTTTTCTTCAACAAAATTATGAGATATTTTCTGCCAAAACAGACACTGAGGTTTGTTGTGAAAGTCATTAAAATATAATTGAAGCCTAGTTCTAGTTTGAGTCATTTGGAATTGTTTGCATTTTTTCCCCCAATGGTCTGGTTTCAAATTTAATCAACTTGGGAAACTAGGTTGCCATCACCTATATGATCTTGAAAAATACTCTTGAAAGAAGTAACATCCTGTATATCCTGTACAAATAGACTACACATTCGGGTTAGTAATTTGATGATTTCTTAGGAAAATCATTGTATTTTAAGTAACAGTTAATTAACCAGGGTAAATATTCTGGTTGGTCACTGGAAAGTAGGCAGGAAGGAATGTAAAGAACCATGGGGTAAGGTAGGCTGTGAGCTTCAGGTACTGCCAAAGACAGAAATCAAGCCTAGCAAACTTTCAGTCCTTTGAATGATCATCTTATACTGCCTCCTATTAAAAAATTTCTTTGCACTCAGTTCCTCAAAGAGTGGGAGAAAGCATATATTTATAGACGAGGATAAATATCTAAATAAAAATTTATAAAGAGCAAAAGCAAGAGAATATAGGAATCTTGTATATTGATTCAGGTCTAACAAATACAAAGGCAGTCATTGGTGAGGAAAGGATTTTGGCATGGTCTTTAGAAGTCTTTTTAATATATGTTTCTATAAAGTTGGCTATAGAAAACTTTTTCCTGTGGAGTATGGTGTTAGAGGTGTACATTTTCAAAAGAGAAGGAAGGAAATGGTCCCACTACGTAATAAAAATAAGTATTGAGATTCAAGTGACTTTTATAAAGCACACATTTTAGTATATATATTATGCTTTTCTGCTTGATAGTTCTAACACCCAGATATGCGGACACACAGACACTGCATGGAAAATGAGAATAATTTACAATCAATTATATCCTCTTGAGGTTAAGTCTTTGGGTTGCCCTGTGTTTGGTGTGAGAGAGAATTTTGCTAAATTTAGTCTTTAAGATAAATAAACAGTCCCTCGTGGGGATTTCTAGTGTTTAGTTGCCTTTTGGTTCTAGGAAGACTTATCTTATGCTTTGTTGGTGCTGTTGAGGTGTGTCTTCAATAGTCACTGGGATCCATTGTCACTTCCTTTTTTTTTTTTTTTTTTTTTTTTTTGTACGAAAGGTCTTTATTGGTGAGGGAGAGACGCTGCAGAGCAGCACCAAGGAGGAGAGAAAAGAGGAGAGAGCAACCAAAAGAAAAGTGCACACTTATATAGGTTTAGTTAGGAGAAGTCTCAGGATGGTGACAGGATGGTAGAATAGCCAATAAGGAGTATCATTTCCTTTTTTAAGAGTCTGCTTGTTTCTGTAATCTCACAGAAGTCTGTACCATGGGTTTCTCTTTTATAAGTGGGGGTCACTGCACAAAGAAAATGGCACTCACATTTACTCATTCCCTCCCAGGAAACAGGGAAGTGTGGTAGAGTCTTACCCATTCACCACATATTTGTTGAGCATCTATATGTCAGGCACTGTGCTAGGTGCTGGCACACGGTCCTGGCATGCAGAGATTTCTGGGAAATGTAACAGGCTGGTAGCCTCTCCCAGATGGCTCACAAGGCTAAAAATCTTTCTCCTTATGAAAGAAAAAAATACGTATCATCAGTATAAATGGCTGCATAGTATAAATAATGCTATGTTACTACTTGATCCTTAGCTATTTGTGCAGTGGGATGATACTAAACTAAATGTATTTTTCCCTATTTACAATCTACCTAATACATCTTTTATATTGGAGACAATTTAATGGAGGTGAGTAGTGCATAGGTGATTGGATAAGTGCTCAATCATGTCAGCTGCTGTCTTGGGAGTTTCTGTACCCACTATAGGTCACTGTGAGGTGGTGGGGGCTCTGTCCTGTGATACTAGAGTCACTGCACACATAGATTCTACAAGCTGGTAATAAAGGATAAAGCAATTTCTTCTATGATGTAGACTTTTGGGCACTTCCATGTTAAGTCTCTGAGTCTTTAATATGTTTCGGAGCAAGATATATGATCCAACAGATTAGATTAATAATAAAAAGGACAGTGACAGATCTCACTTGTTAGATGGGTGTGTGACCTGACAGGACATATACATAGTACCCAAAGCCTGGATGGGTGAGTATTCAGGGGCAGGCCTGGACTGTCCCCTAAGAAAAAAAAAGAAATTATGAATTAAAAAATATGTTAGAGGAAAATCTCAATAAATTCAAAATGTTAAAGCCAACAATTGTCACAAAAGTTACAGCTTCCAGGATGATATAATAATCTTATTAGTTACCTGTTGGATATCCAGCCTCATTAATAATTAGTTCCCTCTATTTTCACGCTACATGTTCTGACTACCTCTTCACATAACTCTTTGTATTGTGCTGTCTATGGAAAGAATGAATAAGATAATTTTGTTCTTCTCGCAGCGTTGATCAAATCAATTTTTTCTATTGTTCTTGATGATTTAAAAAAGTTTCTTTCAGCTTCACAACTTGCAATGCCTTGTCAGATGTTAGAATTGCTGTCAAATTTAAGAAATCCTTTATCAAATTGGTCCCAGCATTCTTCAAGGGTTCTGGCATAATAATGAATCCTGAATATTCTCTGGATTGATAGAGCTCCTTGCACAGTTTGTCACTGGCTCCTTGTTCTTGTGGAGCATTTTAAGTTTTGTGTGGTCTTCATCTATGCCAGTCATTTCGTGTCAATGAGCAGAAAGGAAAAAAAGGAAAACTCTTTTCTGTGTTCATACGATTCATTCTTCTCAGTGGATGGAGTTTCAAGAAATCTAACAGCCTGCTCATGACTTCTACTCAATATACTTTTCTCCTTCTTAAGGAATAACTGGCTTTTGCATGCTTTGAAATATTTTATTTTCTATTTGCTCCTTCACTTCAGAGTAGTTCCTACTGGTTCCATACAGAAATAAATGAAATGTTCTTTTTGGTGCATTTGTGTGTGTGTGTGTATTCATTGAAGGTACACAGAACCAGGTAGCATTGATTGCTTTTGTTAGATAAGGACTCTCTTATATTTGTGTCCAGCCCCCTAAGTTGTACCACACCCCTTTGACGCTCCACACCCTCCCTCCCATTCTCGACTCTCCCCATGCCCCACCCACCACTGTGTACTAGGACCTTGGTTGTCTTCATATTAGAATTGAGTGTATATGGTTCTTATTTCTCAATTCTTGTGATGCTTTGCTAAGAATAATGTGTTCCACATCCATCCAGGTTAATACAAAGGATGTTAAGTCTCCACTTTTTTAGTGGCTGAATAGTATTCCATGGTGTACGTATTTTGGTGCATTTCTAATTCGTGCACTGCCTATTAGAACTTTCATTTTGATCAGTGTTGGTGAGAAGTCAAACACCTCATGCTTCTGATTGGAAGGATTTTCTGCAGAGTAGTTTTTGGCTCCATAAGTTTTAAACCTTGTTTCTCCTCTACCACCCACATACCTCAAGTGCCAAGTGCCACAGACTTGTTCATATCAACATGACCCCTCTGGCTTGGCCCGTCATGCCCCGGCTGAATCAGCACAGCGAGCTGGGGAAGTTTTCCTGGAAACCCATTCCTACCAGTGCAGCTGGGACTGTGAGTGTGCATGGAAGTTACTGCAAACCATGTAACTATTATATTCCACTAACCTCACACTAAATATATTCTCAAATCAATGTCCTCTTAGGTCAGTGGTTCTCAACCAGTGGGAATTTTGCCCCATCACCCCCTCAGATATTTTTGACAGTATCTGGAGACATTTTAGTTGTTCAGCTGGGGAGTGTTGGTAGTACTGGCATTGAGTGGGTGGAGCCAGGGGTGCTGGGAAACACCCTACAATGCTCGGGGCAGCTCCAATACCAGGAACTATGTAGCCCTGAATGTCAGTAGTGCTGAGGCTGAGAAACCCCGACCAGGTGGGTCCCAGAATGCTGCAGCTGCCTTTTAATGGGATGGAGGTAAGGCAAAGTAGAAGCGACTCATTATAAATGATTATGGTGAAAATCTTTGACTTTACAAATGTTGGGAAATAGTGACCACACGAACACAAACACACTGCTTTGGGTGGAACAGTGGGCGTGGGGTGCTGTGAAGCTTCAGCTTCCTTTGTTTTATGATAAATCTGTCTCCTTGGTGCTTTATATTGGAGTCTTCCTTCCCTCCCTGTGTCCTCCATAGACAGAATGTGAGTTATGCAGATAAGATGGGAAAAGCCCATTAAGCACTGAGCCAAGAGACTTCACCACTTTTTTTTTTTTCACTGAGTAATGATCTGCAGGAGACAGGAGGGTCTAGCAGCTCTTCACTTTTCAGTGAAGTCCTGACTGACTCTGCACAGATTTCCGGGGGGTTGTGCTGGTTTTCTCAGTTGGGACAGTGATAGCCTTCTAGACCTGCCTTCACCAGATGTTTGCCCAAATCTTTTTGCTGTCTTTACTGTATCTGAACCCACAGTAGCTCTTTAAAATGATGTTTTTACCCATCTGATGATAAAAGCCATTCACGCACATGGAAAAAAAATTAGAAAGTACAGAAACTATAAAGAAAATCAAAAGCATTCTGTAAAATTGTCACAATTACTAAAACTGATCAACATTTTGGTGAATGTATTTCCTTCTAATCATTTTCTGGGATGTGTGTGTGTGTGTGTGTGTGTGTGTGTGTCTGCATACACACGTTGTCTTTATCTATCTCTTGTTTTATTTAACATGTATTATGCTTATTCTGTCAAGCAAATATATATTTCTTCATGGCCTTGGTACAGTGGCTCATGCCTGGAATCCTAGCACTCTGGGAGGCATAGATGTGTGGATCATTTGAGCTCAGGAGTTCAAGACCAGCCTGAACAAGAATGAGACCCCATCTCTACTAAAAATAGAAAAAAAATTAACCAGGCATTGTGGCAGATGCCTGTAGTCCTAGTTATTTGGAAGGCTGAGAAAGAGGATTGCTCAAACCCAAAAGTTTGAGGTTGCTGTGAGCTATGATGATGCCACAACATTCCACCCAGGGTGACAGAGTGAGACTTTGTCTCTCTCTCTCTCTATATATATATATATGATATATGTATACACACACGTATGTATGTTTTTCATGGTTAAATTTCATCCTGTGGCTGTATCACAGTTTATACAAGCATTTTTTCTTGTTAGGCATTATATCCACATCCCCAGGGGCCCCATAAATAATGCTGTTATGTACATAAATCTTTGATGACATCTTGATGATTTTCTTATAATGGATTCCCAGATTTGAACTAACTGGCCCCCAAATTGAACATTTAAGGTGCCTGATCCAAATTGCTAAATTATTTTCCAGGCCACAACATAATTTAAATTTTATCCCTGATGTCATCATGATGGTTAAGAGGAAGACTCTAAACCCCTGATGTTCTAAATCAGATCTCAACTGAAATAGCCGTATTATATACAATGTATTAAACTGTCCTGCCAGCGTCATGTAATGTTTGACCCAAACATGACTTTAGACACTGCCTCATTTTATGTGAGTCTAAAGTGAAACCTCCAGAGGTGAAGTTACTCATCTGAGGTTGCATGGCAGATTGGCACAAAGATGAAATGAGAACCAGTGGGGCTAACGTCAGTGTAACTCTGCTTGCTTTTAAAATCGATCAGGCCATATACTATTTTGCATGGTACAGAGCAATACTATACAATAGGCAAGGCAAGAGTTATGATGGCAATTTTATAATTGAGAAAACTAAGGCCCTGGGAAACCGAGGTCCTATAGCTAGCTTGAACCCTTCCTTCCAAGGTACCAGTGTTCTCAATCTTGGCGGTGCATGAGAGTCACTAGAAAAATACTGATGCCTGGTCTCTTCCCCAAAGCAATGGATCAGAATTTCTGGGAGTGAAGACTGAGCACTGGCTTTTCTTTTTGTGGAGCTCCCCAAATGATTCCAATGTGTAGCCAGGGTATAGAATGCTGCACTAATCCAGGATAGTATAAGGCCTCATCTCTTCTGCCACTTTAATTATATAGGAGTCTTGGCTGGAGCCTTCTTGTCATGTCTGCCATGAAGTGAAGTGAGGAGTGACATCACAAGTGTCCTTGCTATCTTGGCACTATGCCACATTGTCATTCTACTCAGAGCTGCTAGAAAGTATATCCTCATGAAAGATGTATAAAGATAAGGGCACGAACCAAAGTTAGTGTGAGAAGAGTGTGACTTGCAGCTAGTCATAGAGTTCTGAAGCAAATTGCTCTGGCATGGTAAGGATTTCAAGAATCTTTTTCTAGCACTGGTTAGCCTCTGGCCTGTGAAGAGAAACATAAATTATACGTAGCACTGCCTGTTATATTTTGGGATATCTCTCCACAGAATTCATGAGTTGACCTTTATTTTGCTAGGCTCAGAATTGGTTCTGACATCTTCCATGGCATATTCTAAACAAAATGGGAAACTAAAGGCAAACAGCACTTGTGGCCCTTTGGGACTTGTATTATATTAGTTTGCTAGAACTGCCATAGCAAAATACCACAGACTAGGGGCGTAAGTCATAGAGATTTATTTTCTCACAGTTCTTGAAGCTGGAAGTCCAGGATCAAGGTGCCTTCTGAGGCCTCTCTCCTGGCTCGCAGACATCTGTCTTCTCTCTGTGTCCCCATGTGGGCCTTCCTCTTTGTATGCACGACCCTGGTGTCTCTTTGTGTCTCCACATTTCCACTACTTATAAACACCAGTTAGATTGGCTCAGGGCTTACCCTAGTGGCCTCATTTTAATTTACTCATCTCTTTAAAGGCTCTACCTCTAAATATAATCCCATGTGGAGGGGTTAGGGCTTCAATATATGAATGGAGGGAAAAATTCAGCCTATAAAGGGGCTGATCCTTGCAATGTATTGATACATAACGCTTATCCTTGTTTACTAAGGGCTCAGGCTTTGGGTTGGCACAATTTCAACAAGGAGCAATTTTGCCTCCTAGGGGCTCTTGGGCGGTGTCTGGACACATTTTTTTTGTTGTCATGCTTCCCATGAGGAGTTGTTAATGACATCAAGTGGGTGGAGACTGGGGATCATGCTAAACATTTTGCAATGCATGGGGCAACAGCCCCCCACACCAATAGCACAGAGTTGTCTGGTGCAAAATGTCCAGTGGATTTCGCTGAGGTTGAGAAATGCAGGATTAGAGAGACCTCTATTTCAATCTCGTTATGATGCCTACTAGATGTGTGAAATTGAAACATTCTCCATCTTTGTGAATGTCCACGCCTGTAAAGTCCCAACAGTGCGTTAAATGAGATAATCTATTGTAGTTTTTGGCATATAGCTCCACTCTTAGGAAACACTCAACAACCTTTAAGTGGTTTATAGATTTCTCACCCACTGATGCCCACAGAGTGGACTTGGCTCTGAGACGGTCCAGCACCAAGGGAGAGGAGGGGCCAAGCCAGGTGCAAGAGGTCATTTTGGCCATGAGAAGGCAAAGGCCAAGGTTTGCAGAAATATTCTGGATTCCATATTTTCTTTAGATGCTTTCTAGTTTCCTCATTGGGTAAAATATGGCCTGATTTAGGGACAGCCCTTTCTCTGAATGTAAAAGGTTACATCATGCATTTCCAGTATCTGGGCAACTCGTGTCTTCTTCCTTGAAATCATTTAGAAAGAGAGCTGTCGGGCATATCAGATTCCTGGCTCACAGTGTCAGGTCCTGAAGGCTCTCGAGGAGGAGGGAGAGACAGAGATGGAGAAAACATTTGCATGAGGAAGGACTATTCGACACTCACCAACATCCCCAGAGTTTTTACTAATTAAAAAAGTCATTAGAACACATTGCTATGTGAGACTCAGGATATTTGCAGCAAGATTTACTATAGAGCAGTGGTTTTGTGCTCCTTTTCATTAACTCCCCCCATCCTGCTACGAGAAGTGTAGCCCCTGCACCAGCAGCATTTGCCCGACAGAGCTGGTTAGAAAGGCGGAACTCAAGCTCTACTGTTGGGACCTGGGAAGGCAGGACCTGCCTTTTAATAAGACCCTGGGTGATTTCGACCGGACGTTATTTCCCCCACCTCTTTTGCTGGAATCTTACCTGTCACCCTTGTTTAATGACTTCACATATTTCTTGTACTTGTGTCCTTTATTGCAAGCCACCGCAAATCCTTTCTGGGTCTTGCTGGGGTAAAAGTATTTAGTAAATATAAAGTGTCAGCTGTCCTCTAAACCAGGGTTTGGAAGTCCAAGCATCTTCTTATGTTGCAGAGGAAATATTTTTATAGCAGCTTTGTGAAGGAGAAAGAGGAACAGTAAGTAGTTTTAACCCAGTTCAGTGGAAATAAGAAGCTACCACCAATTGTCTACTGTGTATTAGCTCTGTAAATGCCAACTCAGTCCTCACCTAATTCTATGAGGTGGGTGTTTTTATCTCCATTCTACAGGTCAGGACAGAGGCTCAGGGAGGTCATATGCCTCAAATGAAGAAAGCGGCACTAAGCAGTGGCTTCAAATCTTCCCAAGCTCCTATCACCACCCTCAAACTGTCCTGTAAGAGGTAGTAAGATCACTTGAGCTCAGGAGTTTGAGGTTGCTGTGAGAGAAGATGATGCCGTGACTCTCTAGCCTGGGCAACAGAGTGAGATACCGTCTCAAAAAAAAAAAAAAAAAAGAATCTAATAAGTAATAGTATGAACTGCAACAGTTTTGCATAAAATTGTGCTTCAAGACACTCCCTCCCGACTACTTTTCCCCCCACTACTCTCCCGAAGGGACCCACTTGGTGCAGCAAAGCTGTACCCAGCCCACCCTAACTCCACTGCAGTGCCCGCAGGGTTTCAGCCGGAAGCTAGAGAAGAGAAAGCTCTAAATTGCCTGCCAAGTGCTTTAAAATCAGGAAGGTTTGGGAAAATTTTTATAGCATTGTGACAGATCTTCCCAGGAGTCTCTCGACTGGCTATTCTGCAATTGCCTCTTGTCTGGCTCCTTTAAACAGAAGGAATGTGACTGACTCTCCTGGGTCAGGTTGCTCCCCTTCAAGCCGAAATGTTACAGATGAAAACAAGAGGCATAGGCGGTGGTGGAGGAAGACTACATTTTTGCATCAGCAACAAAGACTGATATTAAAAGCCAACACAGTGCCAGCACACAGGCTTCGTCTCTGTCTATCATGCTCTGAGCAGGGTGGAGGGGACAGCACTAGTTTCTGTGACTAAAGAAGGGTTGCAGAGACCTGGAGGAGAACGAAGTCAAGAGCTCCAACTGTGGAGGTGTGGAAAGGGCTTACCAGAGAAGCCGAGGCTGTGAGGTCAACTGAGTGAGAATCCTGGCCTTGCAGCTTACAGAAGCCAGGTCTAGGGCAAGTTAGCTCATCTCACGGGGTATTTTGTTTGTAGATAATTGAGTGTTTCAGCCTTGAAAACAGTTTTTAAATATGTAATTGATGAATAAAGATAAAATAGATTCAGTACGATGTGATGATTTGATGTATATGTACATTGTGTAGTGGTTACCAAAATCAGATTCATTAACACATCCTACTTTATCCATCCTACACATTAGATCCCCAGGGGTTGTCATCTTCTACCTAAAGGTTTGTGGGTTTTGACCAACCTCCCCACGCCAGTCTTTGCTGACTGCCACTTTACTCTCTGCTTCTGAGTTCAACTTTTTAAGATTCCATATGTAGGAAGGATAAGGCTGTATTTATATTTCTGTGTCTGGCTGATTTCATTTTAGTTTCATCCATGTTGTCACAAATGGCAGGATTTATTTCTTTTTTAATGGCTAAATATACCAGGGGATGCCAAAAACACTTTTAACACATATTAAGAGCTGTTATGTATGTATATATTTTTTTTGAGAGAGAGTTTCACTTTATTGCCCTCGGTAGAGTGCTGTGGCATTGCAGCTCACAGCAACTCCAGCTCTTGGGCTTAGGTGATTCTCTTGCCTCAACCTCCCGAGTATCTGGGACTACAGGTGCTCGCAACAACACCCGGCTATTTTTTTGTTGTTGTTGCAATTTGGCCAGGGCCGGGTTCGAACCTTCTACCCTTTGTATATGGGGCCAGCGCCCTACCCACTGAACCACAGGCACTGCCCCATGTATGTATTTTTGAAGTAGAATTGAATTATGGTAGCAATGTATAGTATGACGGTCACTCAAAAGATGGTGTTAATCAAATGAATGCTAACGTCACCATGCGACAGGCAGGACAGTCAAAGATAATGGTGAAATCATGTACGATGATTGCCATTCAAGACCATTTTGAAGTGGTATGCGAAATTCAAGAATGTTCTGGAAGCACAGTGATGATGGAGGCATAACAGACTCTCTAATATACCTAACAACTGCTCCCATTTGTGGTAAGTTTGAGATGCATGGTGCTGTGTGATGTGTGTAAGGAATGATCTGGGAGGCCTGGGACAGCCACAAGTCCTGCTGCTTCTGGTGTAGTGTGGAACAGTTTATACGCTCACCACAGAGTCTACCAAAAATGTGCATTTCAATTAAGAGTTAGAGGAACAAGCATACGGTGCAAAATGGAAAGTTTTAGGGGGCGGGGGTAACTGTAATTGTCTCTACTGCCTGCTAAGTAAGGACTAAGCATTCTGATGGAGAAGGGCGTGAGCAGAAATGTGTGAGCTCTGAAGCAAAGAGCATCCTAGTTTTCTGAAAATACTTGAAAGAAGAAAAGCAGAATGCATAAAATGCGAGCCGTTATCTCAGACTGTTTCTAAAACAAATGGTTTCCGAAAGTAGCGATGACTTTTTCCCCTCTATTCTGTGCCCACAGAAATCCAGTGGGCACTTTGGACTGGGCTGCAATGGCACAGAACTCCTGGTTTATCTAAATTACAAGAAACTGTCTCCGATTCTCTCCTTGTCTTTGTTTTTGTTTTGCATAAAGGCCATTCATTCATTGATTCAGAACAGCTTCAATCATTCATTCAATAACATCTATTGAGCATCTGATATGCAGAGATGGATGAACAGTGGCCCACAAGAAGAAATTCATGTCATTCATTCAGTGGACCTGGGTGTTCACTGCTGGCAATGAGGGATCGTGAGCACAGGTTTGTGAATGCGGAGCAGGGAAGCCCCGCCTGGTTCCAGCTTTCAGGGAAACTTTCCAAGAGGTGAGAGGTGAGGAATGATAAGGAATCATCAGTTAAGTCTTGGTGTAGTACTTTAGAAAAGAAGGGGATTTCAGGGAGAGGAACAAGCGTGTGCAGAGACAGGTCAGAAGGTGTGGGGGGCTCATGGAGCAGAAATGGAAGGCAAGCTGTTCCAGAAGGCTCGGGGTGCCATCGAATGTCATCAGTGAAATGCCGTTTAGTGCCACAAAAGAAAGGAAAGAAAGAAACACAATCTTTGAATTCCTTAATAGATCCACGTTTTCACCCAGTTTCAATTCATCTTTTCGTATGTGTTTAATCCTGCATTGAGAAGGGTCTTTTGTTCTCTCTTCTCCAGGAAATGCTCCCACAGTCAAAACATCACTTGGCATTCCATCCCCTCCAACCAGCAGGACAGCTGAAGCTGTACTTTGTCTCCTCCTTATGATCCATGACAATTACATTACCAAGAATAACAGACTTTAGAGAAGATCGACAAATTTATCACGGGCGTTTAAATCAACGCCCAGTCACTTAAATAAATATCCGCTTTGCTAAATTACTTTCCCTGTCAGTGTCAGTGAGGGAAGGAGTGCCCAAGAGCTTCGGCTTCAGGTTAGAAATGAAAACCTGAGGGATGGGCAAATGAAAGATGCATTTCTCAAATAGCTGAAATACCGATAATGTGAGGTAAGTGGAGTATTTCTGCCCAACTACGTGAAAGTATTTGGCTCCAGGGTGTGAACGTGTGTCCCAGGCACGTGGAGGTGTAAATCAGAAAGAGGGAACGTTAAAAAGCACAACAAAGCCCATTTCGGCTCAGTCTGTTTGGAGGTGTTGTGAATGCGTCCAGGTGGCTTTGTAAGCTGTCCCTAATCTCTGACGTGTCTGCTTTCCTCTCCCTTACCCGGGATGGCTGTCATTCCTCTCTGACTTGGTGGAGGGTATTGTTGGCAAGGGACAACCCAGGAGGCTGAACAGTCTCAAGACTAGCAACTTTCTTTGTCTGCCAGGACGGTCTGCGCTTTAATAAAAGTAATAGCTGACATTATGTGGTGGTGTGCCAGGCATCACCCTGCGAAATAGGCATGGTCATCCCCAACTTCAGAGGATTTTGACTAACTTGCTGAGGTCACCTGACTCGTAAGGGGTATGGCTGGGCTTGAACCCTGGCAGCCCAATGTCCCAATCACGTTTTTACACCATTGCGCTGTCTCCCTGGGTACACGTATCTGGACTTGAAGTTTAGGATTTGTGTCCCAACCTCTTAGATTCCTAGATTAGGTTCCTTGGTTCATGCCTTTAGAGCTCACTGAAACAGGAGATGCTCAAAGTGAAAGAGAAAGGTAAGGAGAGAAATGCAAAACCTGTAAGGCTTACGTGTAAGACGTTGCGGCTCTCACCGAAAGCTTCCTGAACCTTCCACTGTGAACAAGGTGGCTTTGAGCAAGTCATTTAACCTCTCTGGCTTTGCATCTGTGAGCTAAGAGATGGGACCAGATGTTTTCTATGGTTTCATTTGCTCCTTAAATCTAATTTTTTTAGTACACAGAGAAGGAGAGGAGGCAGTGATGGTGGTGGGAATGTGGGGATGGGTGTCATGCGTCGTATCTAACTTAGTTTTGGGGTTTCTATTACAGGAATATGTTAATTGGGGCTCTTCTGGTTACAGTTATAAAAACCTAAGCTGACTGAAGGTGCTCATATTCAAACTAGAGAAGTTTACCGATTTCATCATGGGGACACATCATGAAGTCCAAAGACTGGAAGGAAGTTACACTTCAGAAAAGGATTCTGCTGCTGGGATGCTGAGAACCCCCAAGTCTCTGTCCACTTGGCCTCTCCTCTCCACCTCTCCTTGATACTTGTATTCTTAGTCTTGCAGAATATTTTGATTTCTGTTTCTCATAGACAGTTTATCTTTCCAGGTGGCAAAAAATGACTCTGTCTTAGATCTGATCCAAATTTTGTAGGGACTGATTTCCCCAGCTTGGGTTCCATTGAACCAATCAGCTGCAGCCAGAGGGGAGCCATACTGTAGTGACAAGGCAGGTCTTGTGTGCCTTTGGAGGTAGAAAGGAGTCATAAACTGATATTCAACCAGGCTGAATCATTCCAGAGCATGAAAACCAAGGTTACCATTTATCCAAGGTGATGGTAGAGATGAGATGTTGAAGGATTTAGACACACACACATACAGCAACAGTGGAATAGATTAAGAATAGAGCCCAGCAGCAAGGTGAGGTGGCTCAGGCCTGTAATCCTAGCATTCTGGGAGGCCAAGGCAGGTGGATTGCTTGAGGTCAGGAGTTTGAGAGCAGCCTGAGCAAGAGTAAGACTCTGTGTCTACTAAAAATGAAAACTGAGGCAAGAAGATCACTTGAGCCCAAGAGTTGAGGTTGCTCTGAGCTATGACACCACAGCACTTTACCAAGAGTGACAGAGTAAGACTGTCTCAAAAAAAAAAAAAGAAAAAGAAAAGAAAAGAAAAAGAAAAAGAATAAAAAGAAAGAACACAGATCTTGGCTTGTAGTTCTGTCTACTTGAATAAATTGAATTAGATCTCATTAGGGAATCTAATAACTTATCTGAGTAGACTCTATAACCACTTTGAGAGGTAGTTCTACATATTGGAAGAAGTAATCAGAATGAATTAAATGAATTGTTCCCCCTACCCTCCCTCAAAGATATACCTTGTCCTATGCACATTTATAATACTTGTTCCAAAGTAAAATTAAATTGAAATTGTTTCCCTCCACAATAAGCTTTTATGCAAACCTTAACTTTATAAAACTGTCAGAGAAGATTTTACCAAATAATTGCAAAAATAGACCCCACATTTCTTACAAATCTTTAAGCTCACACCTCTCAATCCTCAGAGTCCCTTCCTTGAAAGGCCTCACGTCTCTCCCAATCGGATATGATCCCGTTTGAGGGACCCAGGCCCTTGGAACCATGGAAGCATTTTCTTTGTGTGAAGCTTAGCTCAAACACGGCCTGTCACGCTCCATGGAGTTGTTTATGAGCCACTTCCTTTCAACTCCAACCAGCAGGCCCGTGGCCGCATTTCACAAGCTATTAAAAACATGAGCATGCTCTTTCTTTGTGTGTGTGGCATCTTACCATTTATTTTGAATATTACATATTTGGAAAAGCATTCAAAATAGAAAATGACAGCTTTGGGGGGATTCTGCCTATGCCCTGTGTAAACTAGATCCCTAATCTGAAACATATTCACATTATGCAGGAATGATGACCGGGTCTGTTCTGTTGCCACGGTTTTTTCCCAATATTTGAAAGCTTCATTTTTCTGTTTTTAGGGAATTATGTTTTGATTTCTGTTTTCCATAGACAGTAGCAGACACTCGCCTCCCTTAATCATTCCTGACCTTCCCTTGTTGTTTTTATTTTGGCTCCAAAGAGTTTCTTTTCCTCCAAAAACACCCTCCACAGCAAACAGCATTTTTCTCAGTACCAACACCGTCTTCTGTTAAACTGCAGCGTTCCAGTTTAGGAAACACTCTCCGGAACAGTTTATCATTTGATCCTCTGCTAAACCCTGTGGAACAGTTATCACCCTCTGCATCTTACAGATGAGGAGACTGAGCTTCAGAGAGTTCCTGAAGGTCTTACAGGGTGGGCGCAGTGCGCAGGGCCTGTGCTGCTTAATCATTCATTCATTCACAAAGCAGTCATTCAGTGTCAATGACATGGCAAATATGTCCCGGCCTCAGCTCTAGCAGGGATGTCCAACCTTTTGGCTTCTCTGCACTACATTGGAAGAAGAAGAGTTGTCTTGGGCCACACATTAAATACACAAATACTGATGAGAGCTGATGAGCAAAATAAGGTTTGTGCATAATTTTTGTGATATCCACCACCACAGATGAGCAAAGTCCTCATATAATCAGCATTTGTAATCATAATATCAGTTGAACACCTCTGCAAGTGGTTCATGGAAATCCACTGGGATGCTAGAGGCCTCTGGCAGGGTCAGTGCATTGGGCTTGCCGGAGGAGGCAGCAGCCAACTGCGATTGTTCTGAGAGCACATTTGACTAGGCTTTGCACACTGTCTTGCACACTCATCCATGCATTGCACACATCCTACTGCTTTTCCAGTGAGGGCTAAATCCAGGTGATGGCTACAGAACTGAGCAGAGAGACTCCTTTGATCTTCCATTTGACTCTGCTGGCCTTGTCTTAACCGCAATATTGTGCTGATGTCAGGATGGACACTATACTTCCATTTTTCTTTGCCTTTTCTTCAACTTATTTTCAGTGGCTAGTGATTTTATTTCTCAGAGAAAGATAATTCTGTTTGTCTCTTCCATGTTCTACTAGGGGCAGCAAACATCCTATGAGGGGAGGCCCATAGGAGCAGGACTGAGTGAGTGAGGGATTCGTCTTGGGCATATGGTATATGAAGAAGGCATTAAAAAACTTGGCAAATAAGATGAATGATGTTCTAATGCAATATTTAAAAAAATAAACATTAATACATAATTCCATGATGGACAAAATATCGAGGTTTTAAATAAGGCCCAGATACTTACAGTGAGTACCCCGAGAGCCATGTGGGTCACAAGGCCATGCGGTGATGTTTCTCCTTAGCTAGAGCACCGGACCTTTTGCAGGACTTGGCCTTTATTTGGACTCATCATTCCCCAAAGACCCCCAAACTCTGCTTATGTTCTCCTTCAGCAGGTCTCCCTGGGAAATCTCTTCTCTTAACTTTAGGAACAATCCTTACTGCTTGTGACTATCCCGACATTTAGAAAACCCAACTTCTGATTTCCAAGCAAACTTCAGAGTCTGGAAAATGTCTCCAAGCTTTTCCTACAGCAAGTGGCCATTCTGGAGAGCTGGGAAGACAGGAACAGCTGTGGCTCTTGGGGACTCATAAGCCTGCTAGATATCTCATTATACCTCTGGATGTGGCAAAAGGAAGCAGGTGTTTAGAGATCTCTTCTTCTATGAATTCTTGTTTGGTCCCAGAGCCAGAATTTAAAAGTGTGCTTCATTCCTAGTTCTTATGTTTGACCAGTTTTGGATTAATGATGGGTATGTTTAGCTTATTTATAGTGTCTTCTTTATAGATTTCAAAATGCAGTACAGATATTAACTCTGGAAACATAAAGTTAGGTGGGGTACAAAGCTTCCCTGCTTGTTGTCCCATGGCTGACTCCTAGGTTTGCTTGGGTTCCCTTTTCTGGGGCTTGCTAAGTAGATAAAAGAAGAGGGAGAATTGTGAGGTGTCCAGTGTTATGAAGCATTTGTGGGACCTTAAGGGAGTTTATTTCTTAGCTCCCAGGTCAGGTGAGCAAAAGGCGACATGATAAATACAACTGAGGTACTAGCTGATTTCTATAGATTCAGATCCTTACAGAAATCAACACTTTTCCGTGGATAGCTCTTTCTAGCAATGACCTCTTCTCATTTGTCTTCTTGGGCAACCTATGGTCCTGCCACTGCTTAGAGAGTTTCAGCTGATGTTCCCTATAGAATGACCGTTTTCTCAACCCCAAATTTATTGAACCATAGTGTATAAACCGTGATCGTGTATTGGAAGAGAGTACTAGAGATCAGGAGTCCCTAGGAAATTTAGTATGCATCTATACATCTTTGATAAGTGTGCAGATTCTAAAATTATTTATTAATTATTTATTATATTAGTACTTATATTGATTTTCTAAGTAATGGTGATGGCTGGTTTTCTGGAAAACCAAGAACAATAAGGAAAAATAGATGCTGCATATGAACAGGTGCATGATCCCACTCATATATAATTCATCTGGGAGGAAAATGAGAACTGTTCTTCTTGTTGAAATTAACTGCCTTGGAGTTTTGTTTTCCAAGTTAAATTAGATTGATTTTACAAAAGGGACCAGCACATAAATGTGTTCTTTTAATACTTACAGGGGACTCTCTAAAATGTAACAGTCCAGACCAAGAGTGAATAAGATACTCCCCACAGTTGGGAGGACTTGAAAGACCGATCCTGGGAATGCCCTTGAGGTCTAGGTGGGAGTCCCCAGAGAGGATCTTACCAGTGACAGCAACAGGGGCACTGGCAGAGGAAAGGCCCCCTTGACGCTCTGGCCAGCTAAAACCAACAGCATAAGAAATCCCAGCATTTACAAAAAAGAAAAGACCCAAAAGACAAAGGGAAGGAAGCCTTCTTCCCAAGGTCACGGTGGCAGTTTCTGCCGTTCCTTGTTATACCTCTGTGACCTGAAAATAAAACTAGGGCTATCCTGTGAGATACCACACCATTCCTGTCTCTTCGTTTCTTTACCTCCCCTTTTATTCTGTGTTTGTTAGAATAAATGTCCCTTTCAAGTTGTTTTGTGCTCTTCTTAAGAATAACTCCTACAAATTGCCCAAAGAACAAACAAAAAATGACTTTTTCTTTGAGCCTATTTTCAGATGCAGAGATATAAATTGATTTGTTTATAATGTTTATGATTATTCCATGTATGCCTGATTCAAAACATATAGCAAACAAGGAAAAGGGGGCTGACCGGCAGTTCCTAAGCTCAAGCCTCCATCCTCTCAGCCCCAATGCACTGACCTCTTGCCCACCGAGGTTCAGGACTGGGCGGGGGTGGGGGTTGCCAGAGTCAGGCAAAGGGAGCAAACCCCCACACAGGCATCATCTTCTGCGCGGTGGACAGGATGTGTGGGAGGTAATCATGTTTGTTTGACATTTTGAAAGCCCACAGAAGAGTGATGTAGTGACCGATAGTCTGGAGAAGGATTTCAAATTAGGGTAAGCAGTCTTGGTTCCTACGCTTCCTCCCACGTGGGGGGGTCAACTCAGAAAAAGACCGATGGATTTGGCAAGATTGCTGCCTTTGTAGAGAGACAAGTGACCATTGGTCTTCATTAACTGCTTTTAACATGAGATTCCTATTGAGTTAATCACTTTTCAGAAACCTGAATAAGGTGTTTGAAAATCTATCCTTCCAGTGGGAGGCAGTACTTTACGCTGGAAGGGATGGGGGCTTTGATTAGCCTTAACATTTGTTCAAACATTTACTATCTGTATGATCTTGAGAGAATTAATTTCTCTGAGCCTCCATGTTCCTGGACCATCTATAAAATGGGTAGAATAATGTCCTCTTCACAAGACTGGTGTAAGGATTAAAGGAGATAATATATAATGTACATGACATTAATTTACTCTCTGACACCTCCCCACATCCTACCCCTGTTTTAAATGTTTCTAAGTGAAGATTTAAAAAATGATGATCTAACCAAATAATAGTAAATTTCCAAGTGAGGTTTTTTTTTTTTTTTACTAGCATTATAACCAAACTTAGATACTTAATTCTTTAATACAGAGAAAAAAGAATGAAAGAAATTAAGCTGCAAAGCCAATTTACTTTAAAATATTTCTCTTTTAACTTATCTATTTATATCTGGTTCTGTCTGTTTTAGTTAAGGGCTTCATCTCCCTGGCAAGCACCTGCTGAGTGTATATGTGTTTTGAGTTCGTATCCTTTAGATAGCTAAAGCACTAGACAGATGAACTGGTTCAAGTTAAAATACATCTCCTGTTTTAAAAATCTACCTTCTGATTTGATAAATCAAGAAGGGGTCTAAGAAATTGGAAGCAGCCTAGGGGCTTTTGGCAAAGAAACCCCTATTCCAGTTTGGAATTGTGTACAATGAAGACACTTGTCCCAGATACCCACTTCTTTGTGCCAGATCATTGCTGCAAAGAAAGGGTTGTTCAGAATCCATTGCGCTTTGGGGGAGGAGGGAGGTCCTATTTGCCAGAATAGTCAAATTTTGATCATTCAGGATCAGGAATATATGAAATATATGTGAAATTCATCTGGAACCTCAGTCTTATTTTAACTACTGGTTTCTACTTCCTTTCATATTAAACAGTTTTAAAAACAGCGAAGGCAAAATGAAAGACCCAGACATGAGATTTTCCCCTTTCACTTGACAAGTCCTCTGGAATCAGAGTAACAAGCAGCAAAAAACAGAGGGCCAGGAGACAAAGGCCGGCTTAGGAGAACCAGGGCAGTCAGAGTCACCAGCCCTGGAATTATATCCCTCTACCTTTTGTCTTATTTCCTCAGTGGTAACATGATCATCGCAAAAACAGTAGAAACAGATTATTTACTGAAAATTAATTTGTGAAAATAACTAATTCGTTGGATATTGATATTTTCTGCCTCCAGTTGTTCATATTAGTTCTTTGCAAGTTCTAATGTACCTTAGAAGCATTTTTTAAAAGAGCATTCATTAAAAAAATTTTTATTTTGTGACTTCTGGGGGTGATTTTGGTACTTTTTATATCCTTTAATGTTTTCTCTGCTTTTTAGATTCATTTATATTTCTAACCTATTTGTAATCATTTATGAAAATCAATAATGCTAGAAATAAAAGATAAAATAAAGCCCAAAGAATTACCAAGAGAAATCAGTCAAGGTAAAACTGTGTGTAAAGCCTACTTTTGCCTTCTTCCCCATTCTTGCCACAAATTTCATTTGCATACTATTTTATTTTTTGTTTAATTTCTGGATATTCCTGAGATACTCATGGTATTTTAGAAAATGGAATGGGAGATAAAAATTGGCAAATTTTGTCTAGATAATTTCTCATTATTTGAGTATGCCAATAGGTAATATGGCACATTTTTTTCAAGTTCATTAATAAGGACTAATGTAGCAGGTCTCTTTATTTCACAGTTACCAATAAGACAAAGTTGGCACAACTGTTGGAAAATGTGTTTAAGTTTTTTAAAAAGCAAGATCTATGGTGAGTGTCACCAATCAGGTACAGTGCAGGGGTACATGGCACGCCTCCTTGAGTGAATGGCTCAGCTGCAACTTGGACTTTCCAACAAATGTAAACAAAGTAACCCAACTGTGTGTACCTTTATATTAATCTGAAATAAAAAAAGAAAAAAAGAAAAAAAAAGAAAAATACTTAGAAAATGACAAAATACACAAATGTAAAGAAAATTAAAATTATAATTCAATATCATAAAATCATTCCAATATACATAGACATCATCAATCTGTGACTTACTGAGCAGAAACAAGACATTTTGGGCCATTTTACTTTCAGTTCACTTAGAACTGATGATAAAAATTTAACTCACAAAAAAACATTGCCAGAATTGGCAAAGAGTAAATAAAATATATAAAGATCAAAGATCTGAAAAGTGGACAAAAATTCAGAAATGCACATAAAGCTTTAGGTTGTTTTCTAGATTAAAAAGCCTGCTTAATGTACATAGTTACCATTCAATAATAAAAAAAGAAACCCTAAAAAGCCTGCAAAAATGCATAAAAACTTGTTAAGATTACCAAAACTTCAGAATGATGTACTAAGACGTCTCATACATTAAAAAATTTAGAAAAAAACAATGTCTGGAAAAAATTTATTTCTACTTAATCATTTTACCAATTGGTTATTTCACCCAACTGATTCACATATAGTCTTTTTTTTTTTTTTTGAGACGGAGCCTCAAGCTAGTCCCCTGTGGGTAGAGTGCCATGGCATCACAGCTCATAGCAACCTCCAACTCCTGGGCTCAAGCGAGTCTCCTGCCTCCGCCTCTCAAGTAGCTGGGACCACAGGC
>CAUYQV010015626.1:0-34277 GCA_963574575.1 Galagoides demidoff | reverse complement strand
ATCACAGCTCATAGCAACCTCCAACTCCTGGGCTCAAGCAAGTCTCCTGCCTCCACCTCCCAAGTAGCTGGGACCACAGGCACCCGCCACAACGCCCGGCCATTTTTTTGGTTGCAGCCATCATTGTTGTTTGGCGGGCCCGGGCTGGGGATTTGAACCCGCCACCTTAGGTGTATGTGGCTGGCGCCTTAGCTGCTTGAGCCACAGGCGCCGAGCCAGGAAATTTATTTTTCAATTATTCACCTTGTATTATCATAAGGAAGGAAATGTATGTGATGGTGAAATAACATGTATTTGCTAATTTATGCCATTTACTCTTTAGAAAAAAATACTGCGAATGTCTCTAAATAGAATTCATTATTATTACCTTGAGATATTAGCAGTAGAGAGCTGCCAAAATATTTTACAAATGAAACAGTAATACATTACTAGTTACCCTAATCCATGTCTATTGGGTACTTGGCATTAAGTCTCATTCCCTCCATGAAATAAACAACTTATTAACTACAGAGAAGCTAAGATTTTAGCTCCTTCGGGTAATTCTCTAAAGACCAATTTCAGTTAAATGAGTTCCCTTCTGACTATTTGTTTTCAAACTGGCTTCCTGAGATGGTGAAGATTAAATGAGTTAAAGTACAGGACAGTGCTCAATAAAGATTGGTAATAAACAGGTCACGATAGAGAGGGGATTTTCTAACAAAATGCGTTCTAAGAAAGAAAACTTCAGACAAATATGCAAATTCCACAGTTGGAATTTTAATGCCTAGGGTTTATTTGATCTCTTCTTATTTGTATGTCCAATTTAAACACATGGGATAAATGCAAATAATTGTTAGTTATGATTTAGGTTTGTTCTCTTTTTTGAGACAGAGTCCTGCTCTGTTATCCAGGCTAGAGAGCTATGGCGTCACCCTAGCTCACAGCAACCTTACACTCCCGGATTCAAGAGATCCTCCTGCCTCAGCCTCCTGAGTAGCTGGGACTACAGATGCCCACCACAGTGACCAGCTAACTTTTCTATTGTAAGTAGAGACAGAGTCTTGCTCTTGCTAAGGCTGATCTTAAACTCCTGAGCTCAAGAGATCCTCCCACCTCATTCTCCCAGAGTGCTAGGATTACCTGTGTGAGCCACTGTGCCCAGCCTTGATTTGTTATTTTTTAGTACTAATACCACATACAACAACTCAAAACATTGTTGTGTTAGTAACCTAATGTTCTAAGAGCTGTGCCTACTTAGAATTTAGGAAAAGACTATTGGGACTCAGCAACTTCGGTAGATTTACCTGATAGGACCACATGATGACTGCACAGCCCCTTAAGAACTTAGGAAACAATGGGAACAGATGGATTTAAGAATAAAACTGAACTGAGGTTTTAGCTGTATATCAGTACTTGATCCACCCCGTCACCTAATATAGTTTTCCTCCGTCCTATGTAATCCTTGCCATCTCCTTTTGAGATGCTTAAAGATGCAAACAAACCATCTGAGATGGCTTAAGGAAGACTGAGTGAAGGAGGAAATGGGTTGAATTTTCTCTAGAGAAACCGGCTGGCCAATCAAAAATATTTCCAGACAGTAAAGTTTACAATACTGCTCTCTGGTCACTTCTATGTCCTGACCACCAGGACAAAGGGCTACAGCTAAGTTAGAATGTTATCATGACTTAGTGAAAAACCAACTGGAAGGAGCATTTATTTATGGAAATATTTCTTGGTGAATCAAAGAAGAAGCAAAGCTATAGTACGTGGGTTAGGGGCACTTTCAAAAGGCATGAAATAAAGAGAAAAGTGCTAGGTGGATGGCAGGGTGACCATGTTCCAGATTAGTGGTAGTTATCACCAACCAGTCAGCCAGGAGGACGGCCACGGAGCCTGACAAAATTCTTAAATGCTGTGTGTCAACTGTAGGGTCCAAGGCTTGAAGAAGGTGAGCTCTTCATTTTCCTTCCAGAAGTAGAACAGTCCACTCTTTTTAAAATGTACACACAGTTTTTTAAAGGGGGGATAGCCTAAAGAAAGAGTAAATAATTTTAAAAAGTTAACTGAGTAGAAAAAAAGAATGAAAGAAAAATCTGTTGGGAATTTTATTGCTTTTGGCTTAAGGCCACCGTAAGACTTACTGGGCAAAGGGTTGACAATGTAAAGGTTATATAGGTAGAGTCCTTCAACCAGAAAAAGCAAACCTTAGCCTCGGGGAGTGGCTCATGCCTGTAATTGCAGCACTTTAGGAGGCTGAGGCACGTAGATCACTTGCTCAGGAGTTTGAGGCCAGACTGAGCAAGAGTGAGAACCTCGTCTCTAATAAAAATAGAAAAACTAGTTGAGCATTGTGGCAGGCACCTGTAGTCCCAGCTACTTGGGAGGCTAAGGCAGGAGGATTGCTTGGGCCAAAGAGTTTGAGGTTGCTGTGAACTATGACACCACACCAGTCTACCCAGGTTGACAGAGTAAGGCTCTATCAAAAAAAGGAAGGAAAGAAGGAAGGGATGGAGGGAGGGAGGGAGGAAATACTGTGTTTAGAATAGACTTAAAGATAGTTTGAACAAATTAAAAACTATAATTAGCTGGGCACAGTAGCTCAGCTGTAATCCTAGCACTTTGGGAGGTTGAGGCAGGTGGATTGCTTGAGCTCAGAAGTTCCAGATGAACCTGAGCAAGAGCAAGACCCTGTCTATACTAAAAATAGAAAAACTAGCCAGGCATTGTGGTGAGCACCTGTATCCCAGTTACTCAGGAGGCTGAGGCAAGGGGATGGCTTGAGCTCAAGATTCGAGGTTGGCTCAGTGCATGTAGCTCAAGCAGGTAAGGCGCCAGCCACATACGCCAGGGGTGGCAGGTTTGAATCCAGCCCGGGCCTGCCAAACAACAATGACAACTAGCACCAAAAAATAGCCAGGCATTGAGGCAGGCGCCTGTAGCCCCAGCTGATTGGGAGGCTGAGGAAAGAGACTCGCTTAAGCCCAAGAGTTAGAGGTGCTGTGAGCTGTGATGCCATGGCACTCTACCCAGATTGACAAAGTGAGACTCTAAAAACAAAACAATAAAAAACTATAATTGAAGAACATAAGGCTTTAGTATCTATTATTAGTTATGACAAGCAAAATTCCTGGCTTTTATTCAACAGATATTTGTTGAATGAGTAAGGTAAATAAATACATAAGTGAAGATTTTTGACAGGAACTAAAAAGGAAAGGATTTTAGAGATTTTAAGAAGAATGAAGCAGAAGACTAAAAAATTAAATCAGGTTTTTAACACTAGCAAGAATATAAAAGTAAAAATCATTACTAATGTCTTGAGTTGCTGATCTGATTTTTCTGAAAATTGTGAAGGTGTGAATGAGCCATAAAGTAATAATAAATCGTGTAGATGGATGAGACCCATGGGGGTAAAATCTCAGATATTATAGTAGGTGGTTTAAATTGATAAGTAAAGTCTGCATGATTTTTAAAAGCACACATCCAGCATAATTGTTTTTAAGAAGTAGTTACAGTAGGCTGGATATAGATGCTTGGTGGGTAAAATAGAAATATTTTACCTTGAGAGGGTACAGGGATGATGGGACACATTAATGATTCAGAGGAATCAAGAGGCCGAGGTGGGTGGCACCTGCGGCTCAAAGCTCAAAGGAATAGGGCGCTGGCCCCATATGCTGGAGGTGGTGGGTTCAAACCCAGCCCTGGCCAAAAACTGCAAAAAAAAAAAAAAAAAAGAAGAAGAAGAAGAGGCAGAGGTTTCTATTTTATTAGACTGGATATAGATGCTTGGTGGGTAAAAATCATTATTTTTCATAGTAAAACATATAAAATAGATGTTAACTAGATACTGAAAGCAAATAGAAATGATCATTATTAATAATGCAGCATTTGATAAATTCATGTAACTGTTTTTAAAAAGCTTTATAACAGGTCAGGACAGAGGCTCTTTATTTTCACTGTCAAAAGTTACAATTTGGTGCTAGACGTGTTGAGTTGGTCATGCCTATGTTGCAGTCACACTTTTGCAATGCTAATGACAGTGAACTCAACTTTAGGAGTTAATTTCACATGCAGAATGTGATGCTGATAAGATTTTAACAGGCATCACACTGGTCAACTGATAGAATCCATTTTACACACCACGTGTCCTCAGAGGCCAGTTATATGTTAAGTTTTGAGGCAAGTTATAATTCTGTCTTATGCACCAAGTTATTTTAAACTGAAAAATAAATATTTAGTGATCAAAAAGACGGGAAAGATGAAACAAGAAGACCAAATTTGTAACAAATCCAATACTTAGGCTAAACCAATGAACCTTCCGGGAAAGCTTTATTTGATCTTTATTTAGAAGGGAAGCTCCCTTAGCTTCACCAGCGTGAGTCTGAAAAAGAGAGTAGTGTCCTGCCCCTGGACCTGGGCTTGGGGGCTCTGAAAGCAGAGGACATGGGGTGTGCTTCTGATTTCAGAGAAGAGGCGTGGGTAGAACTCAGCAGTCCTCAGAGTTCCTCAGAGTACTCATGTAGTCATACCAAAGCAAGAGCCTGGTTCCCACACTCCTGGGGGCAGCAAGGAAGCGTCAAGGACCTTAAGCAGCTCCACCAACTTTCCCCCACTGCCCCAGAGTCACACTGGAGCAAGAAAATGACCTCAGGGTACCAGCAGTTCAAGGAAGAAGCAAGGACAGTTGTTGAAACTGAAGGGCATTTCAAACAGGAACGCACTTGAACTGAACCAACACTGAGGATGACGCACATCTCTAAGGTTGCCCTTGCAGACAAAGGCCACCAAAACAAGGGGAACACCCCCCACCGGGCCATTGCACTATGTAGGGAGGGGGAAAGGATTTAATTAAATATTTCTGACCAGCTATCTGACTGAAGTTCGTAAAGTACTCCCTTTATGAGAGTGGCACGGGTCTCAGAAGGTACAGGGATGACAGGCAGGACACATTAATGATCCAGAGGAATCAAGAAGAGGCAGAGGTTTCTATTTCCAACAATTGGGTTTGGTTATTCAGATTGCTCTTTCCACTGAAAATAGCTAAAAATGCTGGTTATAAAATCAACTAATCATAAACAGCAAATGGCTGGAAAAAATAGTAAGAAATTGCCAGGCAAATAGAGAAATTTGCCTCTATTGGTAGAGGCAAAATTCTACCTCTAGAATTTTGGGAGGGAGGCACTTTTATCCCTATGGGGCATATTTGAACTGATTTCAATAGTCTCATTTTGGGAGGTAGAACAGAAATCAAAGCCCAGAACCCATTCAAGTGGGCACCATAAAAAGGCCTTCTTCACATTAAGCTGGGCTTCTAGGAGCTCTACCCTAAAAATAAGGGTGACCCAGAATAAACCCACCTCCCACCCAGAGCTCTACTCTAAAAATAAGGGTGAACGAGAATAAGCCCACCTCCTACCCAAACTGACCTCAAGGACAGTAGCCTTGGCATAGAAAGTGCATGTAAGGAAAGGTCCCTGGGAACGTGTTCTCGCAAGCTGGCCCTGTGTGTGCAGAACTGCAACCCAAATTCACATCACCTGGGTGGTCTAAAAATAAGTGGTGAATTTAAGTTAAAATGGTCCCAGACCAGGAGTGTGGCCAGGCACCTGGCAGAAACAAAAGCAAATCCTTTGGGAGGGTGGAGGGTAGGGGCGGGGGAAGGCCTTTCATTCTAAGCCTCTAAGAATCCCTGCAAGTAATTTTTCAGCAGTAATGACAAATACCAAGTCAAAAATAACCAAGCACACAAGAACAGACAGGTAAGAGGGGAGTGAGGAATCTAAGCAAAACATGGATCCTACGAGAGAATTCTGTAGTCACTTACTCATTCACCTCTTCAACAAATAGGGAGCACTTACTCCATGCTGGGCTGTATGCCAGGGGCTGGACATATATGCTGTCTCAGCTGTCATATGGATGCATCACCCAGGGGGATGAAAGGTCATTTGAGCTACTATTATATGTACCTTTGTTTACTTTTAGTTTCTGAGTTTCCCTAAGACTTCCAAACACAAAGACTAATGAGTACCCATCACTATTTAGTGATAGGCTTTAAAATAAACAGAACTCTCCTAGGACTGAGCTTGACATCACTGATTCCTTTCCCAGACTCTCATCCCCTAAACATCCCCATGTTAGAGCTAGGCCTAATTATCCCCTAAGCAAACCACAGGGGCACGTGCCTTAACAGAAGAGTGATAAAAGACAAACATTACTCTCTTAGAGAGACATAAAGCTCACAATTAATAACAATTATCTTCAACTCTACTAAAATCCAAATGGATGATCTAATAAAGGGTGGTAGTAGGAACTGTAAAACTTATTTATTTATTTGTAACAGGATCTCGCTATGTCACCCAGGCTGGAGTGCAATGGCTACTCACAGGCTCAGTCATTCCTCAAACTCCTGGCCTCACTCCATCCTCCTGCCGCAACCTCGGGAGTAGCTGGGCCTACAGGCTTGCACCACTGTGTCAGGTGGGAAACACTTGTGTTAAATTAGATCTCAAAACAGTTGAAGCCACCGGAAGGGTGGAGAGAAGCTAGTTCAATATTTACCTTACATAAAGATTTTCTTAGCCAAAGTTGCTGCCAAAAACCTGCCGATGTTGGGTTACTTTGCTTCTTCGACACTAATTGTCAATCTGTGTCTCCTGTCCAGCTTTTTACAATAAGGAGTTAAACTATTACCTCTGAATGTCCGCATTCATTTTTCCTTATTAAATATTCTGATGGCTGTCATTTGCCTTTAAAACAGTATGACCTGTGCTTTTTTTTCTCCTTACCTATTGCCGGTATAGATTAATAAATAAGTAACAGTGACCAAGCACATGGGGCCCTAATTCTGGGTGTGACTCCATGAAAGGCGAGTTTTAGGGGTTACTTCTCACCACAATTGTCAAGGGTAGTTATTATTAGCCCCATTTTACAGATGAGAAAACTATGTGCTAGAGGTTATAGCCTGAAACAGAGGTGCAGAGGTTGGAAGAACCTGAGTACTGATGTTCCCCGACTTCATTTCAAGTTGTTCCTTGCCCCTGGCCTTTCTCCTCCCCTAGAGGTAAGGGTGTTTCCTGAGATGAGGGCTGCTGTGGGGATGACATGAAATTCAGAGTATCTGAGCCTCTTTGCCTCTAGAAATGCTTGTTTCTAAAAATTCATGTTTTGCCTTAGATAGCATCTTTAAATAGTTTTAAAAGTCACATCCAGGAAAATAATGTGATATTCTATAGGATTCTAAAAATAATCACAGTGTAGATAATCTTTAACAACTCTGGAGAACTTCAGTTTTCATTCCCTTCCATGCCTCCCCAATCATTGGCTTACTGGATCCTTCAGAAAATAATTTAATATCAGGTCAATTTTTTTAGATTGGTTATCACCAGAACACAACTCCATCGTCTACCGGCCTTGAAAAATGCAAATCCAGGGAATGAAAGAAACAGAAAGGCCTTGGCCTTTGCCTCCCTCCTCCCCAGGCCGCCGGAGGTTGCCTGCCTCTTTCCTTCTCCTGGGTATCGGTGTGTGTACAGGGCGTGGAAGTGGGAGGGTGGCCAGGGACTGGAGGTAAGTCAAGGGTGGAAGGGAGGGATGTGACTGCTAGCTGTTTCTTTGGTTTCCATGGCATGGATTTCTAGCACAGAAGGAATGTGCTACCTTCTCATAACTTTCTCAAGTTTATGAGAAAATCATTGTACACGCTTTCATTCAGACCAAAACTACTCTTTCTGGAGTGGTCTGAACCAAAAGGCTATATATTTACCTAGAGACCATGGGGCAAAAAAGATTGAAAAAGATGCATCCCCCTGGCCTAAGTATACACCTGGCATGCAGTAGGCGCTCGACAAATATTTGAAGTTACTGCAGTGACACTGTGAATTAGCTGTTCTCTGCTGACAGTACAGAAAACAATGTAATGATTCCTAAAAGCTCCTAAAATGCTCAGCCCAACCACACTCCTAGCCTAGTTTTTCGAAGTCAGCAAAACTCACTTGTCAAAGAATTGATTAGTTCGGAGGTCATACGTGTAGACAGGGTTTGCTTTGGCCTGCAAGATTTTAAAACATATTTTGAATTAATATTTAAAGCTTGTGAGATTTCATATGCATGACAGCTGTCTTGGTGTAAGCACCGACGGTACCTATCTGGCCCTTTTGGGAACTGGTATTGGTGCCTGGCTTATAACTCTGTAACGCTAAATAAAAATTCAGAGAAAGTCCTGTTTCAGTTAACTCAGATGTTAATTTAATCCTATATAAAACACACACACACATAAAAAAAAAAAAGTTTCAACATGTGTAAGTACAAAGACGAAACTCTTCCAGCCCTCCGATTTCTCATCACTTCTAACTGTGCATGCAGAGTCCCTGTGATCCATCTGTAAAGTCCGTGTTCTCAAACCTTTCATTAATTACACAGGCTCTTGTTGACTAATGCATGAAAAGCAGAGACCACTGGTACCTTTATTAACGCTCAACAACCCGCCCATTAGAATTGAAAGGGAATTCTTTTTTTTTTTTTTTGAGGCAGGGTCTCACTCTGTTGCCCCCATCTAGAGTGCAGTGCCATCAACCTAGCTCTAGCTCTAGCTCACAGCATCCTCAGACTCCTGGGCTCAAGCAATCCTCCTGCCTTAGCCTCCTGAGTAAGTGAGACTGTAACTGCCCACCACAATGCTTGGCTAATTTTTCTATTTTTTGTACAAGTGCAGTGGGGTCTCCTTTCCAGGCAGGTCTCAACTCCTCAAGTGATCCTTCCTCCTTGGGCTCCCAGAAAGCTAGGATTATTAGGCCTGAGCCACCATGCCCAGCCTCAGAAGGCATTATTGATGTGAGCAGGAGGCGAGAATTAAAACCCCAATGATATAAAGAGCTACTGGTATAGAAGCTTGTTGTTCATAAGATGCTGTTTAGGATTTTACAAAAGTAATCAAATGAAATGGGAATAAAATATGTGATTTTACTTTGTTATTTTATTCCTTCATTGCTTAAAAAATATATTACAGTCAGGAGCAGTGGCTCACCCCTGGAATCCTAGCACTTTGGGAGGCTGAGGCGGGTGGATTGCTTGAGCTCAGGAGTTTGAAGCCAGCCTAAGCAAAAGCCAATCCTCATTTATATTAAAAATAGAAAAACTAGCCGAATATGGTGGCAGGCGACTGTAGTCCTAGCTACTGGGGAGGCTAAGGGAAGAGGATTGCTTGAGCCCCAAACTTTGAGATTGCTGTGAGCTATGACACCATAGCACTCTACGCAGGGTGACAGAGTAAGACTGTCTCAAAAAAAAAATATATATATATATATAACACATATATAATTAATATATTATATATTAATATACAAATTTTAATATATATTAAAATATATGTATATAACAATACTGTGAGTCTCCTCACTTTAAAATCAGTCCTACAAAAGACAGCTGGGTCCTGACTCTCATCCCTTCTCAAATTGATGCCACTTTCTTTCAAACCCTCCTGCTGGTCCTGTATGGCCCCTGAAACCACAGATCCCCCACCCACCCTTTCTCCTGCTGCTCAAGTTAACATTTCAGCCCGTGTGGCTTCTCTGTGCTTCTTTCCAGCCAATCACAAATACACACTAGCTAAGAATAGTAAGAGACGTTTCCTGGGCACCTACAGTCTGACCACTAGAGAGACGTCAACCCATTCAGTAACCGCCACAATCACACAGGGCTTGTAGTGTGGAGGTTAAAGAATTTTCAGCAGCCAGACTTCGGGGCGGGACTTCAGCCAGGCTTGCTGGCCACAGCCGGGGCAGCCCAAATCCTGTCTGGAAGGCTCCTCCCGACTCTAAGGGTCTATGACTACTGCTGCCCTTTTTCCACCCGCCCCCCTAGCTTTTCTAGACTATAATTGACGATAGATCCGCTGCCATTTTTAAGAATGCACAGTTTATAGGAGCCCATGCGCTACACGGGGAAGGAACTTTTCTTTTTGACACGCCCTCATGTTTTCCATTAAAAGAGTACAGCCCAGATTAATTCTGAATAAAACTACTCCCCACGACAGTCTCCTCATCCCACTCCACCAAACGAAGGACCCTCACCCCGCCCTAATTACAGCACTGGACGGGCCACCAGAGAGTAACAGGGAGCAGAATCCAGCTAGAGGGTTAAATCCTGCCAGGGTAGAAATGCAGTTTCCTCCACTTAGACTAGATAATTGCCGTTTCCTCTGTGAAAGCCTATCATTAAAGTCCACTCCAAATAGGTTCCACAGACAAAACTCCGCGACTGTCGCAGACGCGCGCCCAGGATTAGACCCGGCAGAACCCGAGTCAGCCCAGCCCGCCACCCGCGCCGCCCGCTCGCGCGGGGATCCTACGGAGGCGCACTCAGGTTTGGAAGCGCTCTCGGGGCAGAAGGGGACCTTGCTGTCTCTGATCCCGGCTCTTGCTCCAGACCACTCTGCAAGCTGGAGAGGTCTCTCCCGGGCGTGACACCCCCCGGGAGCGCAGACGGCCGGCCGGAGGAGCTGCCCCGAGGATCCCCCGCCGAGCCTCGCCCTCCTCCGGTCCCTCTTCGTGCTCCTCCCCGCGCCCATTCCGCGCCGCGTCGGCCGCCTCCCGCCCGGGGAGGGTGGGACCCTCGTACCGGGGGGTTGGCGCGGCGCGGTCTGAGGGGACCGGGAAGGCTAGCGACCCGAAACCTACCGTCTTCTGTTTCTTGACCCCCGACATGCTGGCTGGCTGCGGCGGAGCCCGGGACCTGGGAGCAGAGACAGAGGACGCACGGCGGCGGCGGCGGTAGCTGCCGAACTCCCGGGAAGGAGGTATAAAAAGGCTCCGCAGACACGTCGCACTTCCCCTGGACCAGCCCCCTTCTCCTCCTCCTCCTCCCCCCGCCGCGCTCCTCTCGGTCCGGTCGGCCCCGCCAGCCTCGGGGACCCAGCCACCGCCTGGGCGGGGTCCCCGGCCCGGCCCCTCCCGGCCGGCGCGCGCTCGGCGAGCCCAGGTTTCAGGCGAGACCTTGAGGTCTGGGCTACAGGCTGGCGCGCCCGCACGCACCGTGTCAAGTTCGCTCTCGCCACCCCCTCCTTCCCAGGGTCTCAGAGCGTCCTCTACCTCCCCCTCTATCCCCAGACCCCTTCCGGGCCGTCTTCCAGCCTCTGGACCCAAGAACTTATTTGGTTAAGGGCAAGGATGTTTGAAACCGCCAGGCTGGTTGGCAGAGTCCTCAGAGGGCACCTCTGCGCAGCTGGTCCTCGTGTACATTACGAAAACCACGTTTAGTACTCACTGACCCTCACTCTGCCCGCTGCTGAGCTCCGCCTTGATCCTCGCGTGCTTCTCCTCGCACCATCCCGCCCCCGCCCCAGGCAGCAAGTCCATCCCTCTCCCCATTTTAGGAAGGACACAATTGAGGCTTTCAGACTTTCCCAAGTTTCTATTCCAAGTGAGGGCGATTCAAACCCAGGCTGTCAGCCTCCACAGTGCGGGCTCCTCCGTCAGCAGTTCCTGAGGCTCATGGCCTGCCTGTTACTCAGCACCCATGATTTCACTCCTTTCCAGTAATGTACTCCTGTCACAGAGGAGCCCGCTAGGCATCGCTCCTCCTCGCAAGGTAAGCGAGGCCAGCCTCAGGCAATGGCCGACAGAAACCCAGCGCACGGCTTCAGTCCATCCCCCAAATTGTTCCTGGAGTAGCACTTACGTGCGTTCCACAATGGGAAGGGCCCTGTGAAGAAGGAGAAAAGGGGCACAAATGGAGGAGGCTTAAGCCTAGACCTTGAGATGCTAAGTTTTTTTTTTAACTGTTCATTTAAGTATTTATGTATTGATTGATTTTTAGAGACAGGGTCTTGATCTGTCACTGGGCTCAAGAGATCCTTCGGCCTCAGCATCCAAAGGAGCTGGGACTACGGGCACATGCCACCAGAAAAGGCTAATTTTTTTTTTTCACTTTTTGAGACAGGGTCTGAAAGTCTTGGCCAAGATTTTATCAAAGGTCAGTATGAGGCTAATCTCTGAAAGAACCCAAATGTCAAGGACCAGCAGAGAGAAACTGTACTGACAAGCACCTTGGGGCAATCACGAGTTCTGATACCCCCTGTACCTTAACTGACTCCTTGCATAATGCCACAAACAGATGGATATGACGATACGTATCCTCAAAACAACCAAGAGGACGCACAGGGCCATGCTCCTTTCAACTCTGCTTGCCTTCTGTGGAAGGCCCGGAGTAGGGATATTGTGAGGAGGTGAGGGATGGAGATTTCATACCTAATTGTATTTCTGGAAGACTGCCAGCTTTCCAGACAGACACCTGATCTGAGTATTCCTTGACTGCCTTTCTCCATGGGAAGGTGGAAAAAAAAAATAAATCAGGACTCAAAAACTTAAAAAGGGGCGGCACCTGTGGCTCAAGGAATAGGGCGCCAGCCCCATATCACCAAGGTGGTGGGTTCAAACCCAGCCCCAGCCAAAAACTGCAAAAAAAAAAAAAACACCTTAAAAGGCAGCCTGCATGTCTGTACAATCTTGAGATATCAGTCTATTTATTTTCTTCCTCGTTTTGAGTAAACCACCACCATTCCCTTCAAATGTAAGCAGCTAGGGGGCAAATACTGGGTTTGACTTTCTGTTCTGCACACAAAGTAGCACATTTTGAATTTATGTGTGGTTTAAACAGCAACATCCTGTTCTTATTTCATTGGAAAAATCCCTTTCTATTAGTTCCAGCCATATCTTGGACTCTGCCAGATCCTGTCCTAAATTAAGTGTGTGGATTGAGAAATAGCAAATTTGCATGATTGTGTTTTTTTTCATATTGCACTGTAAGAAAAAAAAAAAAAGCTGTGTTCTGGGAAAAGAAGGAAGTTAAGGGCAAATCTGCAAGGTCTACTTCCTGGAAAAGAAATACCTGTGATTGTTTAGACCTGGAAGAGGTGTTGAGATCATTTTCCAGTTTCCTATTTCTGTATTTACACATGAGCAATACAAAACTGGTGCTCAGGGAAGGGAGGTAATCTGACTGTAGACCACGGTCACTAGTTATAGGCAGAGTTGAGACTCAAACCCAGGTCAGCCAACTCCTCAAATGCTCTGTCCTCACTTGCTTTGTCCAGTGAATCACTCAGCCTGGAGGTCAACTATTAATATTTATTTCAGGACCCTGTGATAATTATAAATGTTTTTGCTTCTCTTGATTTAGATTTAATTAATTCTCAAGTAGTACTTTGGAACTATCCTTTTACTATTCCAATACTTGTGAAAATATAGACCTCAGGCTGGGCATGATGGCTCACACCTGTAATCCTCATACTCTGAGAGGCCAAGGCAGGTGGATCTCCTGAGCTCAGGAGTTTGAGACCAGCCTGGGCAGGAGTGAAACCCTATCTCTACTGAAAATAGAAAAGTTAGCCAGGCATCGTAGCTAACTTTGGATGGTAGTCCCAGCCACTCGGAAAGCTGTGGTAAGAGGATGGCTTGAGCACAAGAGTTTGAGGTTACCATGAGCTGTAATGCCACGGCACTCTACCTAGACTCACAAAGTAAGACTGTCTCAAAAAAAAGAAAGAAATAAAGAAATTAGAGGTCTCAGTTCCCTTGGACTCAAGCTGTGTTGTTTATACCCCTTTGACTTTGACGTCACAGATCATCAGTTTAGTCATAATTCAACATGGCAATTTACCGATAAGTGAAACGTTCTTTTTGTATTTTCTCAGAGTCTTTCATTATGAGGGCAAGGTTTTGGATTCTTTTTTCATGTTACAATTCTCTTCCTCTCACAATGAGAGGACATTCCTTCTGAAAAGAGGTGAGCGATCAGAAGCTTAAATTTGGAGTGTATTATTCTGATACATGGGAACTGGGAGAAGACTCATTCAGGGAAGGTGGAAGGGTTGAGATCAGTCCATTCATGTGAACACACTCTCCATCACTTCTGCAGATGTCCTTTCCAAGACTGCCCTGTGAAACCCCACAGACCACATTGTACTAGCTGATGAGCCTCGATACTACTCAAAACATTTACATAGGGTTGTCCCCCACCTCCAGGACCCCTTCCAATTTTATTTTCCTTTTTTCCTTCTAGAAACTGGGCTTGAAAGATTTAATGAGATGGTGATTACTAGTTGATTTTTCTTATTATTTAGAAAAGATAGAATTAGTCAATTCCTTGAAATAAACTGGGAAACAGATATTAATACATGCCAATAATTCATCTGGTGAAGTTTCCTCAAAAAAAAAAAACAATAAAACAAAAAGACAGGCTCAGTGCCTGTGGCTCAAGTGGCTAAGGTGCCAGCCACATACACCTAAGGTGGCAGGTTCAAATCCAGCCTGGGCCCGCCAAACAGCAATGATGGCTGCAGCCAAAAAATAGCCAGGCGTTGTGGCGGGCGCCTGTGGTCCCAGCTACTTGGGAGGCTGAGGCAGAAGACTCGCTTGAGCCCAGGAGTTGGAAGTTGCTGTGAGCTGTGATGCCACAGAACTCTACCCAAGGGGACAGCTTGAGGCTCTGTCTCAAAAGAAAAAAAAAAAAAGACAACTAATCACACAAAAATACCTGTATTGGAGAGATGTTTATGCCACAGGTTCTCCAACTCACCTTAGGGGTGTGTGTGTTGCCGGGGTGCTGGTCAGATTTTGGGGGATCTAGCTTGGAGGCACCACCCTGGATGGTCATTACAAAGGAATACCACTGCATTGCCCCCTAGTGGTGGTAATGCATAAAAACCAAAAGAGACCTGAAATCTATACAAAAATGAGGGCAGCACTCCTCAGAGTAAAGAAGCACTTAGCAATAAATCCTCCAAGATTTAAACATTCTTCCCAGACACAGGTACTACCAAGATGAGCAAGACATGGCCCCTGTCTTCGAGAATCTAATAATCTATTGAAGGAGATAGATTCCCCCCTCTCTCTGTCACTTCAATAGAATACATGATTGGAGCAGGTAAAAATGATACATGCATGTCTTAGGCATTTTACTTGGACTTAAAACACATACACTTCATTTATCTTTAGATATTGGACTAAGGGATGCTGTTGTGATACGGGTCTACTGATAATGAGTTCCACAAACCACTTTTATTAGGCATCTCCAACTATTTCCCATTTGAAATTTTATAGAATTAGAAGTTAAGGAAACTGGGAGGTGCCTGTGGCTCAGTGAGTAAGGGCGCCAGCCCCATATACTGAGGGTGGGGGGTTCAAACCTGGCCCCAGCCAAACTGCAACAAAAAAAATAGCCAGGTTTTGTGGCAGGGGCCTGTGGTCCCAGCTACTTGGGAGGCTGAGGCAAGAGAATCACCTAAGCTCAAGGGCTGGAGGTTGCTGTGAGCTGCGATGCCACAGCACTCTACTGAGAGTGACAAAATGAGACTCTATCTCTAAAAAAAGAAAAAGAAGAAGAAGTTAAGGAAACTGAAGAAAATGGAGATTCCTTCAAGATTACTCCATACCTCTTTGCCATTTTTGTCTGTTGTCTTGCCAGTGGTACAATGCCTGGCAGTTTATCTTTGCAGAGCATCCATCTATTTTCATAGAAAGCATAACTCATTTCACTTGTGTGCCATTCACTTAAGTTACATCTAGTTAAATTACTTGATTGCACTAATACATACAACTGGCATAAATAGGTTTGCAAACAAACAACAGATCTCAGCAAGCACCCAGCTTAGGTGCAGAAGGTCATGGGCCTTTCAGTGCACCCTACTGCGGAAGACCACTGTTTGCTGTGGGCATTGGTCGTTATTTTTTCTAGAAGAAATGGAGAGTGTGAATTAAATGGACTGGTAAGTTAAAAGAAAGAATACTTTTATTGTAGAGCACAAAGGAGGGATATCCAGTTCAACTTTGGGAGAAGGGTGAGTAGAGAGCCATGCCAGATTTTCTTGGGGGAAGATGATCCATGAACTGAGCCTTTTAAAAATGATAGGGTTTTGCCAGCCCATCCTCCCAAAGTGGGTGTGTATGGAAATTTGAAAATTGAAAAGCAGAGAAATGTATGAAATAACATGGTCTGTTCAGAAAATTATAACTATCTGCATTGCTGATTCTGGGAGACATAATAAAAGACTGGGTAAGGTTGTGGTAGAGGACATGCCGTCTATCTCAAGCAGCAGCAGGGTTCTGTGTGTTCTGTCCATGCCTGTCAGAGTTTGGTAGCCACGTGGCCGGCTACATTTGCTCATTAGCATTGAAATTCTCCTATTCTTAAAATCCTATTTTTTTCTTCATTCTTTTTTTTGGAAGGGGGAGACAGAGCATCACTATGTCATACTCAGTAGAGTGCTGTGGCATCACAGCTCACAGCAACCTCTAACTCTTGGGCTTAAGTGATTCTCTTGCCTTAGCCTCCCAAGTAGCTGGGACTACAGCTATTTTGTTGTTGTTGTTGCAGTTGTCATTGTTGTTTAGCTGGCCCAGACCGGGGTTGAACCTGCTTGCCTCAGTGTATGTAACCAGCATCCTACCCACTGAGCTACAGGTGATGCCCTGTCTGTATTTTTTTTTTTTTTTGCAGGTTTTGTCCAGGGCTGGGTTTGAACCCATCACCTCCCATATATAGGGCCAGCACCCTACTCCTTTGAGCTGCAGGTGCTACCCCCTGTCTATATTCTTTAAAAAGAAATACACCTACATTTTTTTCTTTCTTCACTTCTGGTTTGGAAAGACAGTTCTGCTCTGGACAGAAGTTCTTTGAAGCCCCAGAGGTTCTCTTCTCAAACTTAGAATCATCTGAGGAACCACACACTTGACTAATTGAATGGGGGAAGGTTGTCTCAGGCATTGTTAACTTTGCTTTCTAAGGGAATCACTGGTTCTTAGACGTTAGGCTGGGTCAAATCACTTGGTGGGCTTGTTAAAATACAGATTTCTGCCCCTTCCCTCCTCCCTACCATCAGTTTCTCATTCAGTAGCTCTAGAGTGGACACAGTTTGCATTTCTAACAAGCTCCCAAGTGATGTTACCCATATTCTACAGACCACTGCCCTAGGTATAGGTCCTCCAACTCACCCCCTCATTTTAATTTTTCCTAGTAAATTTAGAAAATAAACTTAATAAAGTAGAAAGAGAAGAAATACGTGTATTGGGGACACCTTGGGTAATATTCTAAAAAATCATTTGTCCTGAGGTGGGTGGATTGCTTGAGGTCACGAGCTCTAGACCAGCCTGAGCAAGAGCAAAACCCCGTCTAAAAAATAACTGGGCATTGTTGCGGCCACCTGTAGTGCCAGCTACCAGGGAAGCTGAAACAAGAGAATCGCTTGAGCCCGAGTTTGAGGTTGCTGTGAGCTATGATGCTACGGCACTCTTCCGAGGGTGACAAAGTGAGACTCTGTCTCAAAAAATAAATAAAAATAAAAAATCATTTGCCACATTTGATAGTGATAAATGTCTAAAAACATCATGGTGAAGGAAATAAACTTTGCCAAGAGTTCTTGGCTTTTACTCATCATTAAAATCACACCACCTGGGAAAGTAAAAAAAAAAAAGATCTATACCCTAAGCTTCGCTCTCACTCTCAGTCTTCCCAACTGTCCATCTACAGATCTCTGGGCTGGGGACAGTCACAGAAAGTTCAACTCGCAGGTGACTCTACTGTTCGGCCTGGTGGGGAGCCACTAAGTTAGCCCCATGATTCTCTAACTTCAGAGTGCACAAAAATCCCCTGGAGTGCTTGTAAAAACACACTTCCCAATCCCACCCCAGAATTCCTCTGCAAGAGCACTTAGCTCAGTGGTTCTCAACCTGTGGGTCGAGACCCCTTTGTAACAATGAAAATACATCCTGCATATCAGATAGTTACATTCCGATTTGTAACAGTAGCAAAATTACAGTTATGAAGTAGCAATGAAAATAATTTTATGGTTGGGGGTCACCACAGGGTGAGGAACTGTATTAAAGGGTCACAGCATTCGGAGGCATTAGGAAGGTTGAGAACCACTGACTCAGCTCCACTTCTAATGAAGAGCTTTTCATTAGGTCTGGGTGATTTTTCTCCCAAATGCTTTGTTTAGTCAAAGTTCTTTCTTTTCTCGAAGGACTTTCAGCTTTAGGACAAGACAACTGGAAAACTTTGTAGTTTTCCATTTTCTTGTTTTTGGAGGGGGGGAACCTCAAGATTTTATTTTAGTTCACACAGTCCTGGAAGATTTTATACACTTACATAGAACACCAGCAATGAGAATATTGGCACTACGTACATCTGCTCACTTTATGTCCTGATAATATTTTTAAAAAAATTTTTTTTTACTAAATGATAGCTGTGTATGTATTTTTGATTTTCCATCCAGAGCCCAGAATGGCCTTGCTTGAATGATAGAGGATCGAGGATGGGGGCATATTTGGTGTAAAAATTAGCTAATAATTTAAAAATATAGTTGCACCATGCCCATGTTCCTAGCATTATTTATTGAATAATTAATCTATTCTACTGGTTTGTGGGGCTTCCTTTATGACACATAAACGTCAGCGGCAAGGGCTGCCCCTTGCAATTGTTGAGTGATAAATCCTCACTACTGCCCACCTGGGAGCCCAGGTGAGAAGTAGCTCAACTTCATCACCTGGAACTTTTTTGTCCATGTGCCCTTTCCTGCTGAATTATTTTATTGACCCCCACCCTGACCTCTAAACTTGTATACGGCTTCTGATTGAAATAAATAATTAATAGCAATAGTTAATAAACAAATCACACGGCTTCTGATTGAAATAAATAATTAATAATAACAGGTAATAAGTAAATGACACATTAATTTGGGAAGAAATTGACAGAAAGACCAAGTTCCCTCTCTGCCACAGGGTATCTTTCTTGCATCTGTTAAGGTTTATCAGATTTCATACATACATGATCTGGTAAGTAAGTTCGCAAACTGCACCTAGCCAAAGTCCACACCGCACTGCGGAACATCACTATGGTCACTTCTGGAGTACTCCCCTGGGGAAACTCGGCACTGACCCCGGCACCTGCTCCACCCCTCAGTGCAGTTTGGGAACTCTTTTTCTGCAAAGGGCATCAGAGCTATTGTTATACTATCTTTAATGTCCTGAATGTCATCAAGATATCTTCCTTTCAATATTTCCTTTATCTTCGGGCAATGAAAAAAGTCACTGGGGGCCAGAGCAGGTGAGTGGGGAGAGTGTTCCGGTACCCGGATTTGTTTCCTGGTTGAACACTCCCTCACGCGCAGCGCAATGGGAGCTGGTGCATCGTGATGCAAGAGCCATGAGTTGTTGGCCAAGGATTTTCAGTTCAGATTTTCCTGTTTCTCTATCCGTGTTTACTTGATCTGCTGTGCTTCTCCCAGTCAGCTGACGATTACGCTGCATGATTCGATGACATTTTGCAATGTTTTCATCAGTTCTGCTCTTTCCTGGCCTCCTTGACCTCTCTTCATTTGTACACTGCCATTTTCTTCAGGGTATTATTTCCATAAACTTGGATGAACATGTCCCTGATTTCACTGCCACTCCTGTCAAGTTTAACAAGAAATTTGTGAACGTTTGTTCATTGCTCTAATTCAAACTCCAACATTCTTGAGACAGCACACGAAACCCGCAATAACAATAACGAACACCACTCATCAACACACTGCCGTAACCTACCACCAACACAGCTGTGAGACACCCATCTGCCAAGGTTATGAAGCCTTACCATGCTGTGTGTACAGTGCTGCCAATGTGGCAAGGTCTTCAACTTGGTTGTCAGACCTCGTACATTAAAGCAATTCTCATGAAATTATAAATGGAAGTTCCCACCCTACTCCACTTCTATCATTCTTGCTTTGGAGGAATGCAATATATTTGAACATACATTCAGTAACTTTGTTGAACCTTTTTAGATATTTACTTTAAATAATTAAATGATATCCCTTCCCCCACCTCACAAACATTACTTGGATTGTACTTTGAGAATCAGTGACCTGGAGAGTGGAAGGTTGAGGGCATGGGGCTGGGGGCCTGAGTGGCCAGCCTGGACAGGGCTCTTACACTCCATGGTCTTTCAGCAGCTCTCTGAATGCTGACATCAGGGTGCGCCAGCTCCCTGAAAGAACCGTCCAGAGGACACACCCAAGGAATCCCTAAGGCTTCCTAAGGTTCTTCTTGTTACCCCAATAGCCAACCAATAAATACAACCCTTTATTTTGACTAGGATAATTTGAATTGAGTGGCCTCCCTTGGGACTAAAGTATATAATAACTACCTTTTTGGACCACTGTGAAAACTGCATGAAGGGATATGTGTGCAGTTTCCAGCATGTTGCTGAGCAATGTTCAATATACCTACAGAACCGAATTGAACCAATCAAGAGCCATGATCTAGAACGGCCTTTACGTTTATGACAATACAGGGTTTCCAGGTTGTTGGAAAACTTTGTTCTAGACTCTAGGCTTATTTTACATCTTTGAAGGCATAAAATAGAATGATCTGAATCCCCCTCAAAATTTGAAAATGCTTCAAAATACGAAAATGCGGTGAAATTTTCAAGTTGCTATCTAAGTAGCTCTTGGTTAGCTTCAGAGTTGCCAATTATTTTAGCCTGTGTTATTTATTATGGTTTATATTAAGCAATAGTTTATTATAGAACATATTACTGTATCTATGGTTCCTTTATGGTGTGATTTTAATGATATTCTGCATGCAGATATTTCCACTTCTAACTTTCCTTCAATTCTGCTTATTTCATTTTAATATTTTATTACAAATGAAAGATGCTTCATTTGACATCAGAGTAATTTATATTTAATTAATTAATTTGGACTCACAGTAATAACTTCTATAGAGGTAGTCTATTCTTTTTTTTTTTTTTTGAGACAGAGTATTGTACCAATCCCATGGGTTCAGGCGATCCTCCTGCCTCAGCCTCCCCAGTAGCTGGGAGTACAGGTACCCACCACAATGCCTACCTACTTTTTCTAATTTTAGTAGAGATGAGGTCTCAGGCTGGTTTCAAACTTTTGAACTCAAGAAATCCATCTGCCTTGGCCTCCCAGAGTGCTAGGAATATAGGCATGAGCCACCACACCCATCCAGGGGTATTCTATTCTGCAAAAATATGAAACACATGTCAGACATTATTTTGCTTTGTTGCTTTAAAAAGGAACATATTTCAGCCACCAGGTACTTTGGATACTGAACCCTTGGGTCTGCATAATAACTAAAATGTGTTGAAATGTGTTCCTTCAGCACACAGAGTCTGTGTTTAACTGCTAATGAAATTCTGATGTCTGGTCATCATGACCAGAAAACATATTGTCTAACAAACAAGGAAATAATATCCATGGAATCTATAGCCAAGATCTCTAAAGTTAATGTGGGACTGACCTTGGATAAACTCTGAGTGTGCTCGGTGTCCCCATTTAACTTCAGCTCACACTTCGTGGTTTAGAACAATCATGTGGCAGCCTACTAAAAAATCAGGGACTGGTTCTTCCATTTCATCACAAGAATGAGAGTAATAGTGGACTCCAGGGCCTGAAGGATGACTTTAGCTGAAGAATTCTTCGTTTCCATAGGCAAAGGCCTGGGCTGTTTTGGCACTTGCAGGAATGACCCTCCAAGCTCTTTTCCTACTCTAAGAGTAACCTTAGAAAGTTTCCAGTGCCATGTTTTATTTATTATTCAGTTGTTTAGAACTTGAATGGTATTGAACAGATGCAATGTAATATATTGTATTGGGCTTCCTAGACTAGGCCTTCTTTCACCATCCCCCAATAGAAAAATCTATTTCATCAATTAAAAAAAAACTTGAAATTTGATACACATGCAATTTTAAAGAGTAGAAAATTTTTTATACGACGCATAAAAGTTTTTAAAACCCTCTACTCAGAAATCACCCTTTTTCCTTAATTTGAATGCTGGTGTTTGAGAAAAAGAGGGTTAATTGATAGGATGGTATTCAAGGTTGGCGGCTCTTTATTCTAATTCCATGGTTTCCTTTCTTTTTTTCTATTTATTGATTTAAGACAGAGTCTTACTTTGTCATTCTTGGTGGAGTGCCCTGGCATCATAGCTCACAGGAACCTCAAGCTCTTGGGCTCAAGTGATTCTTTTGCCTCAGCCAAGTAGCTAGGGCTATAGGCACCCATCACAATGCCTGGCTATTTTTAGAGATGGAGTCTTGCTCTGGTTCAGGCTGGTCTTGAACTCCTGAGCTCAGAGAATCCACCCGCCTCGGCCTCCCAGAGTGCTAGGATTACAGACGTGAGCCACTGTGCCCCAACTTCTTCTTTTTTTTTTTTTAATCAAAAATATATCACTAAACCACAGTGGGATGCCACCTTGTATCCATTAAGATAACTATGATAAAAACACTAAGAAGTGCTAGCAAGGATACCAGGAAATTGGAACCCTCCTTCATTGCTGGTGGGATTCTAAAATTGTCTTATCACTTTAGAAATCAGTCTGGCAGTCCCACCAATGGCTGGCATATGCCCAGTCTGCTCTTCCAGACCTATACCCAAGAGAAATAAAAACAAGGGTCCACAAAAAAACTTGTACATGAATGTTCATAGCAGCATTGCTTATAATTGCCAGAAAGTGGAAACAATTTAAATCCCTATTGACTAATAAGTGTGATATATTTATATGATGGAATATTATTTGGCCATAAAAAAGAATCAAGTATCAATACTTGCTACAATGTGTATGGACCTTGAAAACATAATGCTAAGTGAAAGAAATCAGTAACAAAAGAGGCCAAGTCTTATGATTCCACTTATATGAACTGTCCAGAATAGACAAATCCATAGAGACAAAAAGTTAGTAGCTACCAGGGGCTGGGGGAAGGGGCCCTGACAGCGACTGATAATGGCCATGGAGTTTCTTTGTGGGGCAATGAAAATGTTCTAAATTAGATACTGGTAATAATTGTTTAACTATTCCAATAACATTGAATTGAACTCACATTTTATATTTCAACTAAATTGTTATTTAAAGAATGTGAACCACCATACACATATAACCATATATACTTACTGCGTGATCCAGCAATCATATTGCTTGGGTTTTTCACGGGAGAAATTAAAACTTATGTTCCTATAAAAACTTGTACATACATGTTTATAGTGGCTGTATCCATATTCATCCCAAACTGGAAAGACTTCAGAAGCCCTTCAATGGTAAATGATAAGTAATGTGTGGTCCTAAGGAGGGGGAGGAGCAGATGGCACTAGGAGACGCTTTGTCCTCTAGAAGGAACAAATCGACCAGACAGGACTTCCAAAGGGAAACAGATGCCTTGACCAGAGGGCCTCCAAGGACTGACCTGATGTTTGGTCTCCGCTAGGAGGTCTCCAAGGACTGACAACCAGAAAGAGGTAGGGAACCCACTCTGCACTAGACTTTCTATGCTCTGTCTTTAACCTCAGTGTCTTCTCCACTCACAGAGCCTGACCTGTCCTTTCTCTGGGATGTCCTACGCTTGTTTAATAAATCTTGGCACTCAGCCTGCTTCTAACTGTGTAGTCTGCTCATTTGCTCTGTTAACTTGGTACGAGCAACCATTCTTCAGTACTAGGAACCAAGAACCAGGGAACACGAACCTGACGTTTGGTCAATGAATCTGACACATCTGTGTGATGGGGATACTAGTCATCCCCTTACAAAAAAGAACCACCTACTGTCTTACACAACATGATGGGAAAATCCTAAAGGTATTTTGCTGACAGAAAAAAGCCGTATTCAAAAGGCTGCGCATTGCATGATTCCATTTATATGACATTTATAGCAAAACTGCAGGGGTCAAACACAAATCAGGGAGAGGCCGGGGGTGAGGGTGGCCGAAGGGTTTGATCTCTAAGGTGCAATGTGAAGGAATTCGGGAGCAATAGAACTGTTTGGATTGTTCTGTATCATAACTCTGGGGAGAGATTCTTGACTGTTTGCGTTTGTCAAACCTATGAAACTGCGTGCTACAAAGAGGAGATTTTCATGGATGTGAACATTTAAAAAGGTAGTAAGTGGTGGAGGGATCCAAAATAAGATACAACTGGTAAAAAAAAAAAAAAAAGATAAATATATTATAAATAAATAACATGACTATACTGAAGACAATGATAAAGAAAAGAACTAACCTACTTTAGAAAATAGTATTTTGAGAGGAGATTAAGGAGAAGTGGTGGATAGACTTTAAGCTGCTCACATCCCATCCCTGTGGTTTCCCCTTCGAAACCTTTTATTATTATTCTTCTTCATGAGACAGGGTCTCACTCTGTTAGCGTGGCTAGAGTGCAGTGTTGTCATCATAGCTCACTGCAGTTTCAACCTCCTGGGCTCCCGTCTCCGCCTCCCGGGTAGCTGGGACAACAGGTGGGCACCACCACACTTGGATAATATTTTTCTGCTTTTTGTAATGTCCATGTCTTGTTCTTGCTCAGGCTGGTCTTGAACTCCTGGCCTCAAGCAGTCCTTCCGCCTCAGCCTCCCACCAAGATAGGATTACAAGCGTGATCCATTGCACCCTGCCTCTTGCTGATATTTTTGAGTGTGGGTGGGACCCGTGACTTGTTTCTAGCTAGTGGAGTGTAGTAAAGGCAACGGGGGGGGGGGGGGTATGTGAAAGTGACGCATGTGATTACACAAGAGTATATCATTTTGTTGGATCTAGAAAAATTGTGTCACAAGAATCTGAAATTCCCTGGAACAAAGGACATCAGATGCTGCTAGCAACCAAAGCCCGGTCAGTGCACACATCTAAAGAATTCAGGTGGACTTTGCCATCACCCAGCAGCTCTCATATGTGTATGTCAGCAAGATATCCTTTCACATCAAGACATCAGCATGCTGCTTCCAAACGTGACTCCATACACCTGGGGAAGCTGCCTGCCCAGAGCGTGGTCATCATTGTTTTTACAACACCGTATCAGGAGACTTCACTTGACTCAGGCCTTCCTAGCCTCTAGGTGGGGGCAACTTCTGAAATATGCCTTTGGCTTCAAATTCCTCCTGTAGATATGTGAGGGAGTTTTGTGCAATAGTTTGTCTCTCTAAAGGCTATTGATTGCTGATGGATTGAGCATCCAGGAGAGGGGATCAGAATATGCCACCCCCCAAATATGCCACTTAGGCATAAAGATTATTTTGAGGTTAAGACATTTGTGAAATGTATGGAGAAGGAACTCTCTGCCCTCTCCCTTTCTGCCAGAAAGTAGAGCATGACTTTCCCTTTATAAAGATGCAAGTTTTGTAAAGAAAACAAATTTCCAGTTGTAAAGGTGTCCACGCTGCCTTTCCCCATACCAGAAGGAGGAAAAACAACACTTACCACATGAGAAAGTCAGCTCTGAGAGGAGTCTGCAAGAAAAACCCTTACGAACATAACCATTTCGTTCCCGATTTCCTCCTATATTTGCCTTCTCACATTTTACTTCTGGAAGCCCAAATCCCTTTTCCTTTGTCTTGTCATTTCTCAACAATTTATCACCCTTTGTTAAAATGGGATGTAAGCTCTCAGGCCTAACTGCTTTGAGGGGGTTTCACGTCTTTTCTATGGTGCCCCCCTCCCTGCATGCATGAAAAATAAACCTTTTCTCTTATTAATTTGTCATTTTTCAGTTTAACTTGCAGACCCCATCCACTAAAGCTAAGAAGACAGATTGCCTCCCTACACCTGCCGTCTCCCTGCCCACATCCCCCAGCACCACTAAAGCGTCAGAACATTCCTCACCTGTGCTCAGGAATTGTTGTCAATTACCTTTAGCTTTCTGCCATCCCAGTGCAAATATTAAAATGATTGTGGGTAAGCTAATGCCTAGGCCTTCCATCAGGAGGTCACAATTTAACAACTGTGTTAAATAGCACCCCGTTTTGTAAATTGCACAAACTAAGTTTCATTCTCACAGAATGGTTTCCTGGATTTTTACCAAATTCTTTAATCTGTAGCCAACCCGTAGGTATAATTCAAGTATGATTGGACAAACTAATCTGCATCCTAATCTGCTGTTTTCCCAATAAACCTATTTTCATTACTCTAACATGTGATCAGTTACACTATTTCTCACCCTCATAAAAAATCACATTCTTCAAAGTGAAGCTTTCTTCAGCATCAGCTGGAGCCTGGCTCGTTCATCAGTGACATGAGCGACTCCTCTGCTGGACAATCGCTTTTGAGCAGTAGAAGAATAGTTCCTCAAATTTCTGTGCTATTCACAACATCGCAGCGACAAACATGACCCCTCTGAAGGTTTTAATCTTCGTGATTCCACAGAGCCTATTGTGAGACAGCAGAAACTCTAGCAATGAGACAGTTAGCTGACTTAGGCTCTGTATTTATTTACCAAATATAGGAAGAATTCAAGGGTGGTTCTTTACGGATGTAAAATTCAGCTGTCCTTAATCCTTGGGCAGTGGTGAGTTTGCTGCCAGGAACTATTTAATCCTGCATGAGGCTACACCTCCCCCCCCCACCCCCTTCCTGGGACTGGTGTTAGAGATCAGGAAAGGCAGGTATTTGCCATAGCCTCTGAGATGGCCCACATCTTCCCTACCTCCTGCTGTGTCATCCTCTCCCCTTGACAGTGGGCTGGACTAAAGACTGGCTTCTGGGGACTACCATAAGGCAAAAGTGATGTCACTTCCAGATTAGGTTACAAAAGATGGACTCCTGTCTTCCTCCCTCTCTCCAGCTCTCTCCCTGGCTGTCGATGCTGTCGTGAGCTGCCCTAGGAGGTCCATCTAGGAGGGAACTGATGTCTTTAGCCAATAGCCAGTGACACCCTGAGGCCTGCCAACAACCACAGGAGTGAGCTTGGAAGCCAATTTCTTCTCCACACCTCCAAATGGGACCACAGTCCAAGCTGACACCTTGATTGCAGCCTTGTAAGAACTCGAGGCAGAAGCACCCAGCTAAGCCATGCCTACAATCCCGGCCTTCAGAAACTGAGATTATAAATGTTTGTCATTTGAAACTACTACATTTCTAATGCCACAATAGATAACTAATGCTATTCTCTCTGTTACACACATGAAGCAAACAACTCTGAGTGACTAACTTGCCCAGGTTTGCCCAGCCCTTGTATAACGGGGTCAGCTGGGATTTCAACACAAGGCGAGTGCTCAACTTCACTCCAGCTGAGTGGCCTGAGACAACAACCCTTCAGTTCTAGTCAGAGGGCCCCAAAGCAGGCCCTCTGCTCCCCTCAGGACATTCCATAAAGTCAGCGTGCATCAGCTCACACACCTCATCAGCTCATGGGCCTGGCGCCATTGAACTGCTCAGCAAGTTGCTGTCTGCCTCCCGGGCAAGCTGTCACCTGGTTCTCATGACACCTGCATGCCTTGCCATTTTGTTTGCATGGTCCTTTCAGAAGGATAGCCTGTCCTCTCAAAGGTGGGGATTAGAACATGGAATATTGTTTTTTCTTTCTTTCTGGAAGGAATTCACCACATTTACCTACAAGGATTCTGAGCTCCGAACCGAAGCTTTTTCCATATTTGTAAGTAGTTGAAAGAAATGGTGTTATTTCACATTTGCATCATCAACAACCAGTTCCCCCTATATTTAGCATGAACAAACCCTACAGACTAAACAGAGGAAGAGTGAGAATACTTGCGGGAGTCGTGACAACAACAGTATTCATTCTTCGCTGGAGTGTTACCGCATTACAAAGCGCAAAGTGGGCCTGAGCAAAGGGAGATTCTGGAACTCCAACCTAAATCAATTATTAAACTCTGTTCATGCTGGTATGTGAAAATGTCCCTACTAAAATGAGTCAGCCTACTTGGGAATGTTTTTGAGTAGAACTGTAAATAAAACACCAACAAGTTGAATAGGTGTGTTTTTGTATCACAAGGGAAAGCACTTCCATGTAACAGGACTTGTGAAATTATTACATCTCAACCTTAAAAAGCTATTCTTTTTTTTTTAATTAAATCATAGCTGTGTACATTAATGCAATCATGGGGTACAGTGTGTTGGTTTTATATACAACTTCAAATATTTTCATTAAACTATCAAATGCCTTCACGGCATTTTCTTAGTTATTGTGTTAAGACATTTATATTCTACACCTAGTAAATTTTGCATATACCCTTGTAAGATGCACAGACATGACTATACCCACTGCCCAGTGCTCATCAGAAAGACTAGAAGAGGACTCCCCACATTATTTGAATTCTCATTCTCTTTTCACTAAGGATGCATGGTAGAATTCTTGTAAGTTAGATGTGCATATGCTGTGACTCCATTGTATAAACTACACTTAGTAGAGGGCTGCATAAGCCATCAAAAGAATGACATGCTCCTCCCAAAATGTTAAAGAACTCTCTAAATCTAACCTGCTTTTGTGATTGAGGTGACAGCTTCCCAGCTTCCCCTCCCAAGAGAAGAGCAGTGTGCCATGAGGTTAGAACCTGACTCCCAACTCTGGAAGTGGTTCTATTTTGATGACTCTTCCTTGCACACTGTTCTAAAAGGCTGCCCAGGCCTCTCTCCACAGCTGATCACTTGATACACAAATCACCATTGTCATGTCAGACATCATCTGGGTGCCTGGAAGAGCAATTCAGTTCAATCCAGTTTTCAGAGAGTACTCTGAGGAGGTAGGAGGGTTCTAGGACTTGAGGTTGGTGAGGGTGAAAGGCAAGAGTGTCATACACTCCTCCACCTTCTTAAACATAAAGTTCTTATCTGTAAGATAACAAAAGATTGTATCAGCTTAAATGTCCATTAGTAGAGGACAGGTCTGAAAAATGTGAAAATTTTAACCTTATAATGGAATACTATGCGGCCATCAAAGAGAACAGGGTGGAGCTACCTTTTCTAATATGGAACTCCCCCAAGACATATTGTTGAGTGAACAAATAAACACATAAAGGTACACTGACTGTACCATTTGTGTCAAAAGGAAAAAGGAAGCTATGCAGATAAATATGTATATATGTATGTATATATACATATATATGCTTATATTTGCATTACGTATCTCTTAAAAGATACATTAGAAAATGATTAGCAGTTTTTGCCTCCACGAAGCAAGATCAGGAATAGAAGGAAGACTTCCTGCCCATTGCATACTTTTTTATACTATTTTAATTTTTTACATGTGTTTGCATCGAATTTTTAAAAATCATATATGGACGTCGTTCAACCACCAAAAAAACTAAAAATTATATGCATCTCATCTGCATTACAGCCGAGTGGTGAGTAACAGAATTCTTACTGCTTTTCGCTTTGCTTTTCTGGCAAAAGCTTTTGCAATCATTGAGTGAAGTAGTGTACGTTTGAGTTGAACTATTTCTCACATACTATCGAAAGAGGCATTTTAAGTCTTTCAAAGGTAAAGTATAAATCAGTTAGTGATTGTGCCTGAATTGGAACCAAAAGTTACAATGGTTCTGCTTGTTTATGTTAATTCGATGGGAGTTCTCACTTGACCTTGAGAAAATGAATGTGTAATAAATGCTGACGAGGCAAATGACTATATAAAAATAGTTTCCAATTTCTATTAGTAGCTGGGATTAAGCCAATTATTTGAAAAACTATGGGAACCAGCATTTATCGTCCTAGAAATCATGCATCAGGAGGACACCTGGGTAATCAGAATCAGGTGAGATTTCAGTTTCTCTATTGGATGGGGGGAGAGAGGAGGTGATGGTTTGCACAGGCCCTTCTTCATTCCACAAACTTCACTTACTCAGTTGGTGCTGGAGATACAAATAGAGGTACAGCTGTCACTTCCTTCCCCCAAATCCATTTCCCCCTTTCATGGTGACAGCATCTTGATCGTCCCTTGGGAAGCCAAGCAGCTTTCTATTCTTGATTCGTGTGGCTTCTACAGGACAGGCCAGCTTTGCACGCTTCCCCTAGACCACCACCAACCACAAGTCACATGCCTGGTAAAAATCCTAAGCCCCTGGCCACTGTGCTATGCATAGAACCCAAAGAAAAGCAATCCTGGGAATTCTACAGAACAATTGAGAAGCAGCAGCTCCTTCCCCAGTGGAGGCTGAAGCTCTGAGATTGGGAGTTTGAGGTGGTCCTTAGCGTGACTGAGAGGGTTACAGGAAGAGACCTGCCTGGGAAGACAGCCTCTGGGTACCATCATTCGGTTGGTAGATTCAGCTACACCTGGAATAGACACACCCTCTAGACTTGTTAGTTCCAGTAATGAATACTAATTCCTTTTTTACTTGAGTCAGTTTAGTAACTGTCACTCGAAATCAGACAAAAAGAAGAGTTCCGACACTGTTCCTGCCCCGAAGGTGCTTCAGTCCCTGGGAGACACAGACAGGTAACTGAAAATTAGTTACCTCGCGGGAGAGGCTCTGACAACGTTCACATCTGGTGCTATCCAAAAAGGTGTAGATAATGTGGTACGATCTTAGAGTTTTGAGTTCATTTCAAAGAATGTCCTCATTCAGGGAACATGGCTGAGCGGTCGATGTGGGCGCCTGCTGGCTGAGTGCAGTGTGGGAGAGCAGGGGGTGGCTACATCTGCTCAGCACTGCCACCCAGAGAAGCGGGTGAGGACTGCAGTTCTGAGGACCCTCCTGAGGAGCTTGGGCCCGCTCCTGTTAAACAAGCCATAAGGATAAAAGCTGTTAAGCTAGACAAGGAAGTCCAAGATTTAACAGTGAGATATCAGAGAGCTATAGCTGACTGTGAAAACATGAAGAGGCGAACCCAGAGATGTGTGGAAGACGCCAAGACATTTGGAATCCAGTTTCTGTAAAGATTTGGTAGAAGTGGCAGACACCATAGAGAAGACTACAGGATGCATCTCTAAGGAATCAGAGCTGGGGACCAGAAACTCATTCCGCAAAAGGTCTTTCGAGGGTTGTCACTCTTCGAAGCAAAGCTGAAAAGTGTTTTTGGCAAGCATGGCCTGGAGAAGCTTATACCCATTGGTGACAAACATGACCCTCCTGAGCAGGAACTCATCTGTCATGTGCCAGTTGGTGTCAGGGTGCAGCCTGGCACTGAGGCTTCCATAAGGCAGGATGGCTATAAACTTCATGGCCGTACTAGTAGACTTGCCCGGGCGGATGTGGCAGTCGAGTCTCAGAGAAGACTTTAAACAGGCCAGCAGAAACTGAATGTTCTCCAGGGAGCAGTCACCCATGTTCCTTTTATTTAGTAAACTAGATTTATATTGCACATGAGGTACTTCATGTGGTATGTTTTGAATTTAGTTGTACTGGCTTTATCTATAAGATATTCTATTGATTTAATGTGACCTGTTTGGTCTTATCAGAAGTCTTGCCATTGGGCATTTGAACAATGAGACAAGTGTTCCTATGGTCTTTATCAAAATATGTTTAGGAAAATTATTTTTAAATTGGGACTCCAATGACTTTGAATCCAAAATCCTTTTAACTATGTGTTTTCAACTAAATATTCCTTTCTTGTGGTCCCTATGACAGGAATTGTATAGTATCTTGTATTTTGCTTTATGGTTTTACAAAGTAATGATTTGGGCTGATTTTTATACACATAGATTTTCTTTCTTTCTTTCTTTTTTTTTTTTTTTTGAGACAAGAGCCTCAAGCTGTCCCCCTGGGTAGAGTGCCGTGGCATCACAGCTCACAGCAACCTCCAACTCCTGGGCTTAAGTGAGTCTCTTGCCTCTGCCTCCAAAGTAGCTGGGACCACAGCCAGGACCACCCCACTATTTTTTGGTTGCAGCCATATTGTTGTTTGGTGGGCCCAGGCTGGATTCAAACCTGCCACCTTAGGTGTATATGGCTGGTGCCTTAGCCACTTGAGCTACAGGCGCCGAGACTATACACATAGATTTTCAAGACTTCCCTTTTTGTTTTATTATTATTTTTTCTTTAGCCATCTTTTGTCTTTATGATCCCTACTTGGTAGGTTTCATGTTCCTGTCATCCCACACTCACCCCTCTCAGATTCCCAACTGCAGGGGCTAACCCCCAAGGCAAGACTTGGAAGACAGAGAGCATTAAGAAATTCAAGATGCCCAGATCCCTTTTGAGCAAGGATGGCCAAGAAAGCTTGTGCTTACTTTGCTCTGGGTTATCTTTAAATTATTTTCAGCCTCCCTCGGTTTATAATCATTTCAGGCAAACTGAGGCAGCACCAACAGCTAAGTCTATTACCTTTACCTACAACATCTCATTGCCCCAGTTGTTACTTCTCTGCCTCTTTGTTAGATTTGCCTTATAATCCTTTACTAGACTATAAGGGAAGGTTATCAGGACAAAAATGGTAGGTTCCCACAAGTTCTCATTACATTTAGTTATGTTGAAAGGTTGTCTTCTTTGAAAGTGTACTCAGCTTCTTCATTATTATTAGTGATATAAGTATTCTCCCCTCTATTGCTGTGTTGCCCAGGCTGGCTTTGGACTCCTATGCTCAAGCCATCCTCCCACCTCAGCCCCTCTAGAAACTCAAACTATAACATGTGCCACCACAGCCTGTGAAAAAAAATTTTTTTAATTGGTACTTAACAAATTACTACCTCTCTTCCATTGACAAGCTTTATTTCCTAGTTTTTATACCTGTCTTAGGTCACATTTATATAAACATTTAGGTCTCCAACATACTAATCTTCTACAGTGAATGGACCTATATGTTTATTTTTTCCTGGCTTGCTTATAGCTGGTGTTCTGTAAAGGAGCTGCCTAATAAAGGACTTAATGAACGAATGATTAAAAAAAAAAAAAAAAAAACAATCTGCTCATTCAAATGGAGACTCTAAAGCCCAGACTCACCCAACAGATGTAAGGTAACTAAGAACAGTGTTGAACTCCACCCCTCGTGCCTAAAAGTAATTTTGAAGTAGCATTTCCTCCTGATTATCAAAAATACTATTTTCTCAATATTCATTTCATTTGATAGTCATTGTTACATGTTCATTGTAGAAAATTTATAAAATATAAGAAAGGCCAAATAATAAAATAAAAATCACCCATAATACCCTTCACCAAAGCTATCCACTATTCTAAGTGTGGTCAATACCCTTAGGATTTCCTTCCATAAATGCTTTATTAATTTTTTTTTTACAAAAATGTAGTCATACCATTTTTTAATCTTCTCCAATTTAACAGTACATTATAACATTTACGCATATTATTAGGTATTCTTCTATAAAGGATTTAGTTGGCTGTGAAACTTATTTACCCAATCTTCTTTTAATTAGGCTGCTTCCATTCTTAAAAATTATTATCAGAGGTGAACAAATCCATGTCTGTATTTATTATTGCTACTACAAAGCTGAGTGTCCTTTCTGATAAAGCTTTGTGGCCATCCTGACTATTTCCTTGGAATAAATCTCTCATCAATAGAATCGCTAAATCAGAGCAAAATTGTATTTTAAAATAAAAGCTCACATGTAATTTCAGGCCACATAAGTAAACATTTTATAGCACTTAGCCTTTACTAGAAAGGGTGAAAAATCTCAAGTCAGCTGCATACAAGAAGCAACATGTGTGATGACTGCTGAGGTTCTCTTCCTCGTGCAGACGGGAGAGGGAAGGCTTTCACTCAGTCTGAACGCCTGCCTTCTGAGAGAGGAGGAGAGGTGTGAAGATAAAACTTGTACATGCTAATCCGTAACGTGTCGTAAAATCTAAGCAGTGAGGTGTTAAGAAGAAAAGTTATAAACACCAAGTGGGCTCTCTCTGCCTTTGACCTCTTTCTTCAAATCCATTCATTACGCTGCCTGCCTCCAGAGTCACTGACCCCAAGCGAAAATCAGGTCATGTGTGTCCTTGCCTACAGTCTTACACGGCTCCCCACTACCTCCAGACTAACATTCTTCATGGATGCACTGCAGTCTCTTAGGATATGACTCCAAAGCTGTATTTCCACCCTATCCCCCCTCCCCTGCCATAGTCCCCTGTCCCAATGTACCCAATGCTGTAGACATGGCCACCATTCACTGAGGGGACCTTCCCTGCAGAGTTCCCTCTACTCCTTAACCCACATCGTTCTATCCTTCAACCCACATTGCTCCCATGTTCTAGAGTGATATTCTTCCCCATCTTTACCTGTTGAAATTCTGCTATTTTTCAAGGCTCCAAATACCATCCCATCAGTAAACTTTCCAAGCTTGTCCCCAGCAAATTTCTCCTTCCCTTAGCTTATAGTACAGCTGACTGTGAGGTCCGATGGTCCCTGGACATGACAGGCTCCTTACAGGCCCAGGGACCTCGCATTGAGCTCCCTCTGATCAGCCAGGCCTGGGCCCTGCACATGTGTATCACCAAATAAAGGCCTGTGAAAAGTTTTTTTTTTTTTAAGGCATTAAACGTAGCCAAAATGGCACAAAATTTCCTAATCTGGAAGGATTGCTTTTAACTGAGTTATCCTCCTTCGTTATGTTATTATATCAGCCATGCTATTTTTTTTCTTTTCTTTTTTTTTTTTTT
>CAUYQV010015624.1:0-19293 GCA_963574575.1 Galagoides demidoff | reverse complement strand
AAATGTGCTTCTTAGCAAAGTGTCTCAGGAATGGAAGAAAAAGTATCCAATGTACACAGCCCTTTTATGAAACTAATCTATAGCTCTTAAGCAAAAGATACAACTTAATTCTAGCCCAAAAATATGGGGAGGGGGTGGGGACGGGGAGGGGAGAAGGGTTGATGGGTGGTGGGAGGGTGATGGGAAAGTCTACCTATATATCTGTCTAACAAGGGTACAAATGAACTTTTCTAGAACTAGAATGTGAATGTGTTGATACAATGATTAACCAAATGATATGAAAGTTATGTTAACCAGCTTGATGAAGATGTTTCAAATTGTATATGAAACAGCACAATGTACCCCATGTTGGCATCAATGTATACAGAAATCAATTAATTAAAAAAAAAATAGAACCTTAAAAAAAAAAAAACCAAGTTAAATTAAAAATTAATGTTTAAGTAAAAAAAAAAAAAAAGAAGTAACATGTTTATGGTATACAGTCCTCTAATTCATGAGTATGGTACTTCTCTCCTTTTATTTAGGTCTTATATACAGTTTGGCCTAGCATCTTTTGGTCTAGCATCTTTTGGTAGACTTATTTGTAGATATTTTATGGTTTTCAGTGCTGTTGTGTTTAATTAAAACACATTGATTTTTTGTACAGTAGTCAAATCCAACAGTCTCATGATTCTTCTAGGTTGTTTATATAGGAAATCATATCTGTAAATAGATTTAACACAGTTTAATTTTTTTCTTTCAGTTTTATTTTGCCAGAAGTGCTAATTGGGGCCTCTAGTATCCTGCAGTGTGGAGTGAGGAGCAGGAGCAACCTTTCTTATCTTACTGCTTTTCCATGGTCATTTTTTATGGCATGCTGGGTTAAATAGATAACGTTCTGCAGGAGTTTGTTGTAGTATTCAATTAATGTCAATTGAATAAGCTTTACAGTTATGTTGTCCAAATGTGATACAGCCTAAGTAAATTGTGTGTGCCCCCACATTATCCATCCATTGCTCAGAAATACTTGGCAAAATCTTTCACTTTAATGATGGCATGTCAATTCTTTCTCACAGTTTTTGATTTGTATTGTTATGTCTTTTGGTGGTTTGAACCTTTAACTTTATGTAAGAGCCCTCTTTAGTCATTCTTTGCTTCAACGTTTATTCATTAGCAGTTTTCTTTTGGTAAAATAGTCACCAGGCAAAATGGGACAGCAAATGCCAGAGAAGGATGGACCCCACTTCAGGTCTAATTAAGTAATAGAAATTTATTGATAATTTGGACACCTGCAGGTGGGCTGAGACACCATAAGGGTGTGCAGCAGCCCTGAGTGGCAGGTGAAAGGCTCTTTTATACCATGCTCAGCAAGCTAGCGCAATACCGAAGGCAATCACAGCGGTTAAAGCAGGGGGTCGCAAGGTGGGGGTACACATTGGCTCACAATCATAAGATATATCACAAATACATTACTTCATGATCATAAGATGGGGTATGTTATAGGGGTTTACACAATCCAGGGTGGAAGTACATGGTAACTTAGACATTAACTCATAGTTCAGGGGTACAAATTGGGTAACACTGGGGCTTAATTGGAAACCAAGCCCTCCCTTCCTTCTCTTCAAGCTCCTTCCCAGAACTTAACTTCCCCTCCCTTGTGGGGAGGCTGAAGCTAAGAGTAATTCTTTATACAAGTACAAGAAGTTTGTTGCCTTTCTTACTAGTCCTGGGGATTAGGGGCTCAGTTATTATACTAGTATGTCTTTTTCTGTTCTTATGTTCACCCTTTTTGTATCCTTATGTTTTAAGTGCAACATATAGTTGAGTGTCTTAAAGTTATTCTTACAAACAATCTTTGAATTTTACTTGAAATACGATAGCCATTAATATTCACTTTAAATGTTACTGTAGACACAAGTATAAGAGGGACCTCACCTAACAAATGCAATCTGTGTGACCTGGTTTCTTGTACCCTCAATGAATCCCCACAAAAAAATAAAAATAAAAAATAGTGTTACTGTAGAATGATACTTTGTGCTATATACACCTAGTATGTTTTTCTTTTCTCTCATCTTTTTTAAGAATTGAGTTTTTTCCTCTTTCTTGTTCATTATTATTTTGGAAGTTATCCACTTAATTTTTCTGCTGTCTTAGTGATTACTTGCAGCATTTTAATGTACTTATCAAAGTCTAAAGTTAGTTAAGCTACTTTTTGATAAGTCCTGAGATCAGTACCTCAAAATTACATGCTAATGTATTGAGTTTTTTTTTTTTTAAGTCTTACTTGGTCACCCTCAGTAGAGTGCTGTGGCATCTTAGCTAATAGCAACCTCAAACTCTTGGGCTCAAGTGATCCTCTTGCCTCAGCCTCCCAAGTAGCTGGGACTACAGGCTCCCACCACAATGCCTGGCTATTTTTTAGAGACAGGATCTCGCTCTTGCTCAATCTGGGCTCAAACCTGTGAGCTCAGGCAATACACCTGCCTCAGCATCCCAAATGCTGATATTACAGGTGTGAGCCACCACGCCCAGCAGAGTTACGATTTCTTTACATTTTGGCTTCTGTTGTAGCTATTAAGTCAAATGACAGCAATTTCTTTGAATGTCGTCTTTTATTTCTGTCTGCTTTAAAGATTTTGTCTCAACATTGTTAATGTTCTTGTCTTGGTATCACTAATTTTCTGTAGTTTTGTATAATGTGTCTGGGTATGAATTTCTTTTATTTATCCTACCTTGTACTTGTCACTCTTTCATCAGTTCTAAAAATTTGGGGCCACTTTTTTCCTTACAAACATTGTCTAAACCAGTGGTCCTCAAACTACCTCCCGTGGGCCACATGCAGCCCGCCTAGGACATTTATCCAGCCTGCCAGGTGTTTTTGCTGCCGCTGCCTGTCCTGCTTAGCAGCCAACTTGTCCCGAGGCCCACAGTCCGGCCCTCCAACGGTCTGAGGGACAGTGAACTGGCCCCCTGTTTAAAAAGTTTGAGGACCCCTGGTCTAAACTTTTTGTTTCTCAGAATTGAACTTTTATTTCACATATATCTTTCATCACTAATTCTCCTTTCAGTTGCTTTAAATCTGCTGTTAATCCCTTACATTGAGTTTTAATGTTTCTTACATTTTCATTTCGAGTTCTGTTTTTTCACATTTTTCTGGTTCTTCTGTTGTTTATTAATATGCTCAATTCTCTGAACATACTGAACCTAATTATTTCTTAATCTATGTTGAATTCCACAATCCAGACTCTGAAAGACAGGCTTCTGCTTGTTGTTTCTGATGGCTAACATTCTTAACTGTTACTTTTGTATTTCGTGTGTTTTGACTGAGCTAGTACATAGAATTTTTATCTGTGGGAATTATTAGAGGTCTCCAGTTGTTTTTGCCTGAACTCTTTCAGCTTTTGACCTCTTTAATCCTCTACTTAAGGTTTTTTTGACCATCTTGGTAGAGTGCCCTGAAAATCCACATGAAGGCTGCAATGGAGATGCCTCACCTCCAGGGAGATTTTGCTCCTTGCCTCCCCCTAACAAGTTTTGCAATTTTTCCTTCATTCTCTGGGTTATATAGGTGGGTGGATGACAGTGTGTGTGGGGGGGGTAGGGACAACCTTCAATTATGGCTATGGCTTTATTTCAGGAGATTTTTTAAATAAGTCTCCCCTCTTATGACTTTTCTTCTTCCTGTACCCCTACTCCACTACCTAAAATTCATCTTTTTTGGTAAAGCAAATAATTGCAAGCTGAACTAGCCTTCAGTGACCATTTACCTTGCTGGCTTTTCATTTTCACTTCTCATTACATCTTAATAATACCCTGTGTATTAGCAAAAATGTTTGTAGTATTTTATCTAGCATAGTGGTTTTCAGATAGAGAGTTGTCCTAAGGCACCATCCTGAAGGACCTGTGATCACTAGCAGGTGGTTGGTGTCACACGTGGTCTGTGCTTCCCGGTTCTTACTTAGCCCTGTACTCAGTTGGTAATCTGTAGATTTTCTTTCTTCATTTCTTATCAGCTTAGGTTTATAAAGTGGAAAATGTTCCATATTTCCTCCTTAGAAATGCTTTTAAAATACTAGGTAATACTTGTTATATTTTAGACTGAAAACATAAGGCAGAAACCTATAGGTTTCATCAGACACTGGCTAATTGTAAGGGTGGGACTAAAAGGAAGCAATTTGCTCTTTTTGGATCACTAGTATATTTAGACAATAGAAAAGACACATGACAATATCAAACATATGTAAAAGTTTAATTTAAAATCGTTCTTGTTCATGGAGAGTAATTTGTTTATTCAGATCATTTTGTATTTGAATTACCCACAAATCACAAGTTTAAATGTGTCCCTTCTACCAGAAGAGGGCAGTATTCACCTACAGTAGAATGTAAAGTAACCAAAAAACCACTACAGAGAGAAGGGTGAATTTACTTTTTCCGCACAAGGTTAATAAAATTTGACGAAACTCTGCTCACTAGATTGGTCTCCCAGTCTGATCATCTGGGATTGACTATCTGAGTTTTAATTTGTTTTTCTATTACTTGTATATTTTTTAAAATCTTGTTTGAAAATGCTAGTCTTTAAAGATTCGAGCAAAAATCTTATTTGGAATCCCTGCGTACAGAATGACCGGGAAGGCAGGTGTTTGGCTGCGCGGCGTATCTACCGCGGTCTGCGGCTCGCGCGTGGTCCCCAAAGCGGCACGCCGCGCCCGCGGGGCTGCTGGGCCCCAGGTCCCGGCGCCTCGGCCCGCCCTTTGTGCTTCCACTTGCATGTAGGTAGGTGTAGGGTTCCTGGGATCGGATGCCGGGCGACGCGTTAGTGGGAAGGCAGAAGCGGCCGGCTGGCGTGTGCTGGGTTTCAGCAGATTCCCTAGAAGGAAGTGAAACCACTTTCTTCAGAGCATGGTTTGGAGTAAGGAAGGACTATATGTGCCTGGATCAACTAATTAGAACTCTGCCTGCCCATTAGGATTTGGTATGTAACCAGATAAAAAAGCAAAGCTGTTCTGCATGGTTTCAATAAATAATTAATCAACTCGAGCTTCAAAGGGACAGCTAGGGGCTAAGAGGCGGGGGTTTTCATAAAATGTGCAGTGGAAGTAACTTCGGAGAAGTTTCTCTTTGTGTGAGGTGCCCCGGAAGGGCGTGTGTGGTAGAAGGAGGCTTCGAGCTGACGAGCCGCTCCGGGATGGGATCTCCGCCCTGGACTGGCCAGCGGTGCCTTTTTCCGGGGTGCTGCTCTCCGCGGCTGCTCCAAGCGTGGTCCAGCAGCGAACGCGCGGCGGAGCCCAGGCTGCTCTGCTGGGCCGCGCGCCTCCTCCTGGCCGGGCAGTGCCCGTCGGGTCTGGGGCGCCCCAGCCGGTGCCTTTGCTTCCAGAGCACCGTCTGGGGCCAGCACTGCTGGACCTCATTCCACAGGCACCACAGCCGACCACAGTCCTGTAAGTCCTCACAGATCCCCAGCCTGCTGAACGACGCTTCGCTGCCCCTGCTGGGGCGGCCGGTCGGTCCTCCCAAGCTGCGATTCCTGGCGCTCTCCCTGCTGGTGTGTGTATATATATAGAGAGAAGAGGTTTTTCACTTTGTGAACAATGTCGGGGTTATGCGCCCTTAAACTAGAAATCTGAGCAACGATGAGGTGACATAAATATATTTGTTCTGGGTTCAGTTCTCTTTTCCAATCGCTTCCAGAACTTACCATTAAGAATTCTTATCTTCATTCTCCCTTCACTAATTTTTCTCCATAGGTTCTTAGGTTATTACTTTCCATCTTCTACTCCCAAATCTTTGGGATTCTTAATTGGCCAGCAGCGTCTGTCCCATTAGGAAAGAACTAATGTTTGTGGAAGACAGAACTAGTTTCAATGTTCCAAGTCCACTCTTGGACAAAGGGAAATAGCCTCAAATTTTGAAATATGAATATTTAAGGTCATCCCTGTAGATTTTTCACTCATAATCGTGAAATGGGGATTTAGCTTTGTAATGAAAAGTCCCAGTTGGTGGCAGTTACATAGAAAGTGACATAGTGGGGTGGTGCCTGTGGCTTAATGGGTCGGGCACCTGCCCCATATACCAAGGATGGCGGGTTCAAACCCAGTCCTGGCCAAACTGCAACAAAAAAATAGCTGGGCATTGTGGTGGGCCCCTGTAGTCCCAGCTACTTGGGAGGCTGAGGCAAGAGAATGGCCTAAGCCCAGGAGTTGGAGGTTGCTGTGAGCTGTGATGCCATAGCACTCTTACCAAGGGCAACAAACTAAGACTCTTGTCTCTTAAAAAAAAAAAAAAAGAGGTGACATAATGATGTATAGATTTTCATTTTTGTAAAGCATTTTATGAATTTTATATGCAGGCAAACACCAAAATGTCTTACTATAAAAACTAAGAAGATAGATTCTTGAATTTGGTACCATTACCTATGGCTGTGTAGGCAGAGCTCAGCTCTAGCAGTGACTTCAGACTCAGGACCATCTGCAGCAAAGGGGCAACTTGTCTAATTAAGCATCTTGGAGCTAACCTCAACCTAAATTTTCCTTTGTTAGTATTTCAAAAAAGGGATTAGCACCCATTAGATACACACTTAAGGTAATCAGCAGCATTGGAAGGACATTGTCAGGAGCCTTTCATTGTATGTAAAGATAAAGCTTAGTGGTTGGTTCTAGAGCCCCAGCCAGATCCCTGGCCTGTGAGTGATGTCACCACACCTGAAATGTGTGTTGTCTTGGGAGAGTTCTCAACTTCTTGGTATCTCAGTTTTCTAGTTTGTAAAATTAAAATGCAAATAGCATTCACCCTGTCAATTATTTTGAAGATTAAATCAGTTAATGCACTTTACATACTTAGAAAATTGTGTAGTCCTGGTAAACACTATGGAAATTTTGTCTATTAGTAGTACCATGCCTACAATTCAGGACAAGAATTACAAACTCAAATACCTCTAGGAACATGGCTGGTAGAATAATTTGGGGGAAGTAGGTGGATGAAAGACAAACTACTGTTGTGAGCAGAATGAGTAGCAGCTGGCCTTGAGCTTGAAGTTTGTGGGGACAATGATAAAGGCAGAGGTACATCTTGCTAATGGGGCAGCCAGCTACTTAGCTGATGGATGTTCTGTGGGAATTTGGGCCATATTTTCAAGAAAATATAGAAGTCAAAGATGAAGTTCCCTAGCTTTTAAATATTAGCAGCTAGTTAAGTTTTTTAAAATGGAGAGGCCAAAGTATATAAGCCCAACCACACCCAACCTGGTGCTTTTAGCCCAGGACCTCTCTATTAGAGAAATAGTATAAAAGTTAAGAAACGTATGTAAAGCTTATTAAAAAATTGTCCTACTCCTTTGGGGCTAAAAAGTGTTGACATAGAATTACATGTTTATGCAGCATCATGAAAGACCGTGACTGACCTCATTAAGGTAACAATTCTGAAAAAAAAACAAAAACCAATTAATCTTTGAAAGCTAAGGGAAATGGAGGCTGGCTGAAATTCTTCCTAGTAGCAGAATCAATAGTTTTTGTTAAATCACAATTAAGTATATGTATTTTCACCATAACATGGAAACAATGTAAATAACATATTTAGTACTGCAAAGAGCCAAAGTGCCTTAGTAAATTTTAGTTGTAGTATTGTTACATTTGGGTTTTTTCATTTTTACATGCTTTACAAATTTTAATCTAAATAAAGAAATTACTTTCCTCAACCATAGGTAAGAATTTACTATTTTTATTAAATGAAAATTTTGTATTGAGACATTGTTTTACTTTGTCACCTTTGATAGAGTGCGGTGGCATCATAGCTCACAGCAACCTCAAACTCTTGGACTCAAGTAATCTTATTGCCTCAACCTCCTAAGTAGCTGGGACTATAGGTGTCCACCACAACGCTCATTTATTTTTAGAGACGAGGTCTCCCTCTTGCTTAGGCTGGTCTTGAACTCCCAAGTTCAGGCAATTCACCCGCTTCGGTCTTCCAGTGTGCTGGGATTATAGGCATGAACCACTGTTCCCAGCTGCAGACTTTATTATTTTTAAAGATTGGTTATGATTGATCAGACTTTTAAGTTTTAAAAAATGTACAACTATTCTTCCAAATTTTAATTTGTTTCCATCTATGAAGATATTATATATTCAAAACTATTATTTACCAGGTAGCTTACTACCATGGAGAAAATCTCTTTCTTCACGCTGTGTATGCACTTTAGTAAAGCAAATCTTTCAGAATTGGAATTTGCAGAGAAAGTTTCTGATAATGAACACAGTGCCTTTACGAAGCCTGTTTAATAATCAGAAGCAGTAGTGCCAGGTTAGCTGTATTTGATCCTTTTTATCCCAGAGTCATTAGGTTGTTCTTTCCGAATCTTATTTACTAGTTAAGAAATGGGATGTTCAGGTGGTGCAATGGGTAGGGTGCTGGCCCCATATGCCGAGGGTAGCAGGTTCAAACCCAGCCCCGGCCAAACTACAACAAAAACATAGCCGAGCATTGTGGCGGGCACCTGTAGTCCCAGCTACTTGGGAGGCTGAGGCAAGAGAATGCCCTATCCCCAGGAGTTGGAGGTTGCTGTGAGCTGTGTGACGCCATGGCACTCTACCAAGGGCGACAAAATGAAACTCTGTCTCTACAAAAAAAAAGAAGGAAAGAAATGGGATGTTCTTAGAATTCTTAGCAGTGGGGAGATGGAGCCTCAGATGGACTCAGTAACTGCCAACAGATATATGCTAAAACCCATCTTGATTACATTAGAAAATTTTAAGCTTAGGATTATATTAATGATTGAGGATTTTCCCAAAAAGTCTTAAATACAAACATAGATATAGCATGAAATTCTAAACATTTAAAGACATTTCTTTTATGTAAAAAGCTTTCCTTGCCCTTCAAGTAATACAAAACTTAGAGGAAAAGGCAGGGGTGGGGAATGAGAAAATAACTTAACTTTCTTGAAAAAAATGTACCCAGCTGAATTCCCTCAGCTCTTTTCAATTTTTTTTTTTTTTTGAGACCGAGCCTCAAGCTGTCCTCCGGGGTAGAATGCCGTGGCATCACAGCTCACAGCAACCTCCAACTCCTGGGCTCAAGCAAATCTCCTGCCTCAGTCTCCCAAGTAGCTGGGACCACAGGTGCCTGCCATAATGCCTGGCTATTTTTTGGTTGCAGCCGTCATTGTTGTTTGGTGGGGCCCAGGCTGGATTCGAACCCACCACCTTAGGTGTATGTGGCTGGCGCGTTAGCCACTTGAGCCACAGGCACTGAGCCAGCTCTTTCCAATTTTCATTCTAGCTAAGATTTTTTAAAAATTTAACCCTTAGAGGTCACTTTGACTTTTGAAATGATTTGGGGGGGTGGGTAACTGACATAGTTTACTGGCTCTGAAGTATAACTTAGCAGAGCAAAGAGGTGTGGGCTCCCAGGACCTTCTCCCCACTTGCTGTTATTGAAGGGACACACATAGGACTCAGCTGATCTGTATCAACAGTCAAAGCTACCCCAGGACCCATTCGGTGACAGGAATGGAACTAAAAGTTGCACTGTATTTATCTTTAATTTCCTCCTCAGTACATCAGAGTACTCCCACTTTTAGGGGCTGGCTGCCTCCTGATGCAGGCAGTGCAGTCCTGTGGAGAGGGGCTGGAAAGGGCTGTTCTAGAAGGAAGGCCAGGTGAATGCTGACGGAGCCCAAGTTGGAGACAGGATGTAGGCACAGTGAGGAGGGGGGCAAAGAGGGCAGAGGGGTATAGGCCAGGGTCTGACCCACCCTTGAGACTTGGGAGTCATCTTTCAAGAAACAAACGTATAGGTGAATTTCTTTCAGTGATGCCAGGGTCTCTGCTGGTGGTCTCAGCATACCCTGTGCTTAAATGGTAGACGTTAGTAGGAGAGAACAGTATTTCCTACACTAAGTTCTGGATTGTGATCCCTATAAATGAGGAAAAGAGAAGCATTATTCAATAACAGTTCCCTCAGGAGAGGCAGCAAAGCTGTGGGCCCTGTTCCAGTTGGAGAGCTGGCATGCATGTGACAAGTGGAGTAACAGTGTAAGTCTGACGCGGGAATGTTGGATTCTGTGTTGCATTTATGGAGTGAGAAGGGATAGTGAATGTCCTGGTTTGTCAACTAAGTGGGCAATACATACAGTGAAATTAAGTGACAAAGGAGAAGGAAAAAATGAGAGTTTTTGAGTTTTTTGTTGAGTTTTACCTGGGCATCCTGATGGAAAGGTGAGGGGCTCAGAAACATGGTGAGGTCGGGAGGAAGAGAAAGGCTAGAGATGAGGTTCTGACCATTCTGGAGGTAAGACAGCAGTAATTACGTCACAGGGAAGACATGAGATTTCCGGGGGTGGGGGGGTACTATAGGATGAGAATAAGCTGCAGAGGCACTCTGGAAAGTTCTGCAGTCAAGCAAACAAAACTGAGAACAAGAGCCAGGACTGTCCATGGTTGTGTAGGACATGAACCACCCACAGGAGTGGTGCCCTGCTACCGTGCAAAGTGGTGACTTGACTCCAGGGGGAAGAAGAAAAAGGACACAGCAGTCACAGACTCGGGAGCAGAGAGAGAAGGGCGGTCAGATCTGGCAGAAAGTTGAGGCAGCAGAGTACAGATTTCACTCCCAAGATGTTGGAGGACAAGGAGAAAGTCAAAGGAATCTTGTTGCTTTTGTTGGTCTGTTTTTTGTGAAGGACAGGAAGTATGTGTACAGGAAGATGTGACAGAGATGGATAGATTTTCTCTTTCTAAAGAGAAAAATCTCCCACTTTCTAAAGAGCAGTGCTAGCTGAGTTATCAGTGTAAGCAGGTGACTGTGAGCACCCCCCTAGTCTCCTTCTCTGGGATGCCATACCCAGCTGGCTGGTGGGAGGCCTCGCTCCTCCAGGGCCCAGGTGTCTGGAGGTGTTGCTGCTCCTGCACATGTGCTGACCTCCGGCTCCAAAAGGAGAGAGAAATGTTGGAACAATGCTGAGATTGACAGTGGACACTCGGCCACTAGATGTTTTTGTAAATGTAGTCCTTTGCTTTATTGGCAACTTTTACAAATAATTATAAAGCTTTATTTTATTCAATGACATGTTAAATTAAGAAGATACAAGTTTGAGTTATTTAAATGCTTATCAAAACCAAATAGGTACAGTATAACTTAACCATTGTAGTGTGTTCTTAGCCTATGTGGTCCTTCTGCCCTCGAGTTCCAGGATACATGGAAGGACAATCTTCATCGTATTCCAGAAAATCGTCCATGTCTGACCAAAATTCAAATCACTGGACCCTTTCAAATGCAAAATGAAAGCATTTAAGTGTTCTCTATTTTTTTTTTTTAAGGCAACCAGAGTAGTGACAACAAATGACATGGCACAGTTCTATTCTCAATCTCAACACTGTGAAGTGTGTGTGGGGGCAAACGCAGAGTTATGTTTTAACATCCACCTTGCTATATTGTATCGCTCTTTGTGATTAGTTTAGATAGCTGGGTTGGTTCTCTCCAGTGATTCTTCATCTCAGTAGTAAAAAAAAATAGAAACTGTGTGATTTATGCTTGCATTTTATTTTATTTTACTTTTTGAGACAGAGTCTCACTTTCTTGCTCTGGGTAGAGTGCTGTGGCATAATAGCTCAAAACAACCACAAACTCCTGGGCTCAAGTGATCCTCCTGTCTCAGCCTTCCAAGTAGCTGGTGACTGCCACAGCACTGGCTATTTTTAGAGACAGGGTCTTGCTCTTGCTCAGGCTGGTCTTGAACTCCTGAGCTCAAGCAATCCACCTGCCTTGGCCTACCAAGAGTGCTAGGATTACACTTGTGAGCCACCATGCCTGGCCCCCCCATGCTTGCATTTAAAAAAAAAAAAAGAAAGAAACTTGAATATGGTTCCAGCTAAAGAAATTCCTAAGCCTACTAACTTCATTTTTTCTTAACTAAACATAACTAAAAGCCTTCATTTTAATTTCAAATACTATGGAGTGCTAATGGTTAGATATGCTATGATAGACATTTGCAATTCTAGTATTTTGTGGAAATGATTTCCAAGAGTAAGGACATAGATCTTAATGACTCATCTGTCCATGTCACCTGGAGTGTGAGCTCCATGAGTAATTAGTTGAGGCAGCTGCCTTACAGGCATGGTTTGCAAAAACCTGTACAGGTCCTCCAAAGATAGATTCCCCGAGAGTCCTGGCATTTGCTATGATCTGCCCTTGTTAGATCAGCTGAGGCTCTCGTGGAAGGTATCCATTCCATCTTACGGGAGAGTGGGGCTCTTATGAATTAAATAGGATGACTGAATCAGCATATTAAAGTAGTGCCTACCAATCCAGCCCATGATACAATTAGAACATCAGTGCATTATGATTTATGAAGGCACAGAAGAAAGTCTAGCAATGCAGGAGGCCAAGGGGCCTTGTCCACACTGCTGGTCCCACGTGGAATATAGCCACACCTGTTCTCTGTCCTTGGCTGCACTGGCCAGTGCTGCAGAAGCCAGCTCAGAGCTCACCTCCATGGAGCCCTCCCAGGCGATGAGATGCCTCTCTCACCCTATCCAAACCAGGGAATGTGCCACATGGAATTAGGGTTGCTAACTTGTCTTCTTGCTTGAATCCCTCCAGGGCAGAGAAGATAGAAAACACCTTTCATCCTAACTCTCGGGTGTGCCAACACTGAAACTGTAGGCTGCTGCTGACCTTGCCCTCTACCAGCTCATACCAGGCAGAGTCTCATTATGTTGCCCTCGGTAGAGTGCTATGGCATCACAGCTCACAGCAACCTCAAACTCTTGGGCTTAAGTGATTCTCTTGCCTCAGCCTCCCAAGCAGCTGGAAATACAGGTGCCTACCACAACGCCCAGCTATTTTTGTTGTTGTTGTTGCAGTTGTCATTGATGTTTATCTGGTCCGGGCTAGGTTCACACCCTTCACCTTCAGTGTATGTGGCTGGTGCTGTAACCACTGTGCTACAGGTGCCAAGCCAGGCCCTCCACTCTTGACAGCTCTGCAGACCACTGTGTTTAACAGGGGGGTGCCTGATTCTGTTCAGTTTAGACCCTTACCTACTGCCTCATCTGTGCGTGTGGCCTATACCTGTTCAGAGAGGAAAACACATCCCCAAGACAAAATTCTTGGGGGAATTGAAGGGAGGAAAAAAAACTAGAGGCCAGGTATATTCTGAGGAGTAGGTATGAAATATGTGAGTACTGAATCCTATGATGCTGATGGGACAAATGGCACGGGAAAGGAGAAACTTAGTAAGGGTGCTATTTCTTCAGTTAGTGCCCTTGGTTTAAAACAAGCATGGACACTCAGCACAGTAAAATTCTCCCACCTGGTCCTGGTCCTTTTCTGGTTCACCCTACCTTGTTAGATAGAGGCAGATTTTGCTGTGGTCCATATTTTGACTAACTCCAAAGATAAATGCAGCTGGAAAGCTGTTATCACATTGAGAATTTACTTTTAAAATGTTGTCAAGTAGAAGCAGCCACCGAGTAGGTGCCATCCCAACAAAACAGCAAACCAATTATACTTTTTTTTTGCGGTTTTTGGCTGGGGCTGGGTTTGAACCCACCACCTCTGGCATATGGGGCCCTACCCCTTTGAGCCACAGGAGCTGCCCAACCAATTATACTTTTAAACTTCCTGATATTAGTTATAGTAATAATTTTTTTTTTTTACTTCTACCCACATTTGTTCAGGAAGGATTTCTAGTAACTGATTGTTATTCTAGTTAAGGGAGAAGGTAAAAATCCATGTTTCCCATCTACTTTTTCTAAATCATAAATTTTTAATTCTTGTTTTCATCCTATTTTTCTTTTAATATTAATCTCTGAAGTATTTAAATGCAAAAGAAGAGAAGCTGAGATTATGTAAAAAGAAAGGAATATTTTCTCCTCGAAGCATAACATCAACAGGTTTATAATCAATAGCTGAATCCTAGGTGCTGGATGCCTACGTTCTTATGCTGAGAACGGAGTCTGTGCTGAAAAGTCTGATCTCTAAGAATAGCCTTTATCAATTATTAAACATTGAAGGATTTTCATAGCCTCTGAATTTTTATTTGCCATCATCTATGAAAGTAGGAAGAGGTTAGTATTAGCCTCTTACTTAGAAAGTAGGAAGAGGTTAGTATTAGCCTCTTACCTAGAACTTACAGAGAGAGCAGGAAGCTAGCTAATTCTACTTAGGAGAATTGACGTGAATACTCTTTATTTTTAGAGTTGTCTGCACTGGCAAGACTGGATAACTTGTGCAAAACTTCTTGTGTACCTTTCTGTACTTTTTCTTTCAATGGATGTGACCAACAAGATTGGGTTGGGGCAACAGAAAGTCACTTGGCCAAGGTTGTCACAGCTACATCTGGTTGCCCCAACCCCTGGCACTCTCACACCATTACAGAATGGCTTTTCCTTTCATGACCTTCAAGTTCTGAACTGGTGTTTGGTATGGGTGCCATCCCAAATGATTGCAGATCATGTCTGCATCGTTTGCAAGGTATTTTAACCCACAATCCCAGCCAGTTTGTGAGTATGATCCTTGTCTCACTTAGAATTAATCCCATCAATAGTATCTGACTGAGTGATTTATTGTGTTTCTTTCTGTAGGAGGAAGGATCTTAGCAAGTTTCAGTTCCCTAAAAGATTCATGCTAGGATCCAGGAGTGCGCCTGTAGAGCCCAGTAGTTTAGATCCCACATCCTCGGGCCCCAGAGCCTGCACTTGGGATCTCCTTTCACCCTTCATTAGCTGTGTGTCCTAGGCTAGTTATTTCAATCCTTTGGTGTCAGTTTCTTCCTCTGAACAGCAGTGCTTACTGACCCTGTGCCAGGAACCATTAGAATGTTAGCTGCTGCTGTTAGTACTAGTGTTACTGTATCCATTAAAGCCCAAAGGTGGAAATGGTCAATTCCAAAGTGTTCTGTTTCTCTTTTTAAAAATTAAGAGACAAAATGTAATTTACAAAGGTTATGAAAAAGATCAACTACTCTGTGTTGAAGTGAAAAATTTGTTGTAATTGAGAAAGCACTAGAAACATTCACTCTTAGCATGACATTACTAAGGTTATAAGGGCCTAAACTGATCATTTAATATTCATAAAATATTATTTTTTGTCTCAAATTAAAGTTTTTATAGGGTACATGAGATACATGGGGCCAAATCATTAGCTTGGAAAGTAGGTTTATTCATGATAGTCTTCTGTTAGAATTCTAAGATTTGGTTTCTCCAATGTAGAGTCACATGGATTTTGATGTGGTTCCAAAGCCACCACTGTGTTTTGACAGACATCTTTGTGTAATAGAAAGGGGGACACTCTTCCAAGCCTTGCTGATTACAGAGGAGCATGTCCTAGTCCTCCCAGCCATGAGTGCCATTATTTTAAACAGTTTCAAACTGATTAAAGACATGGCTTGTAAATGGTATTTTTTCTTTCAATTTCTACTTTGTATTTATCAGGATGCTAAGATCTGTGCTGCAGGAAGAGGCTCCCTCATCTTTCCCTTGGGAGACATTTGGGGAAGAAGAACCTTAAAGGGGATTTGTTGTTGTTCTTGTTCTTTGTACATAAAGCTTTTTTAGAAATAAAAGAGAACCCCTGGGGAGGGACAGTGCTGGTCTAGAAAAGATCAGAAATGTGGAGATCTAGAAAGTACCTAGAAGCAAGGAAGAAGGGGAAAGTGGGAGAGAATCTCCCTATAAATGGTATCTTTTCCTTTCCTACAGTTTGTTCACTGTAACAGAGCAGTGTAACCAGCCTGGCTGGATAATGGCAGAGCAGCCTGTGACAGACCCCAGGGAGCCAGGCCTCCTGGTGGGCTGTGGATACAACCCAGAAGACACCCTGAAGATCCGACTGAGGGAAAGTGCACATAAGTGTTTTAAAGGTGGGGGAATTCTGAGAAGATGGCCGACTGGTAGCAACACTCTGTAGAGGCTCCTGAGCAGAGGAAGAAAAACTGGGTGGAATCGGATTCTATAAAGCCAAAGATGGGGAGATGATCCAAGAAGGAAGTTCAGCAAGCTGTAACTCCAAGGAAGAGCATTCAAGAAAACAAATTACAGGTACAAAGCCTATTGACTAGAGGACAGGAGACCCCTCCCCCAAGCAGGGGACCTGCCACAGGCTATCTGTGATTGTGCAGGGAACAAAAGACCTCTCATTTTACCTTGCGGAGAGAGCCACTAAACTCCAGGTCTCTTTCTCCAGGCAGGTCCCACTTAGGAACATAGATGCCTCCCCCATCAGGCATAAAATTGAACAGATATTTCCCTCCACAAGTCCAAACTCCCAATTTATCATTTCCCTCTCACATGGTGGCCTAAAGTTCTGCCCCCTGAAGAGCACAAAGTGTTTGGTCTTGTCCTGAGAGATCTAGGCATGGTGTGGACCACCAACCATCAGGACAGAATCTGTGACTAATGGAGAAGAAAGAGGGTGTGGGAAGAAAGAAACACTTAATAGGAGGAGGGGCAGACCCCTGGTTATGACTATGCCCAGCCAGTGATAGTGTCGACCCTCAGATTGGGCTGTGTCTGGCAGGATGGGGTACAGAAACCCTGGCTCAGACAGCAACCACAACGGGGGAGTGGTTGCCCCGTGTGGACTGAGTTTGGCAGACAGGGCTGGTCCCTAGCCCCTATTGGGCCTATGAGCAGAGGCTTGATACGCATGAACTGCAACTTGAGAGCAAAGGCATGGTCCCCTGATTCCAACAGAACCCTCAAGCAGTGGCTTACTGGGTATGAACCAAGACCTGAGGGCAAGGGCATGGTCCACTGTCTCCAACAGGGCTAGAGAGCAGAGGCTTACCAGGTGAGGACTGAGACCTATGGGCAGAGTGCAATGCCCTGACTTATCAGAGCCTGTGAACAGAGGCTTCTGAGGCAGTGGACTGAGACTGGCATGTGGGGGCGTGGTCCCCTGACTCCAACTGATCTGGCAAGCAGAGGCTAGCTGTGTGTGAACTGAGACCAGAGGGCAGGGCCCAGTGCCCTGACTGCAACAGAGCCTGTGAACAGAGGCTTCCCAGGCAGTGGACTGAGACTGGCAGGAGGGGGCATGGTCCCCTGTCTCCAAATGGTCTGGCAAGCAGAGGCTAACTGGATGTGGACTAAGACTGGTGGGTGGGGGCATGGCCCCTGGCTCCAGCTGGGTCTGTGAGCAGAGGAGTGGACAACAGTGTGGACTGAGTCTGGAGGGTGGAAGTGTGGATTCCTGGCTCCAATTGTGCTGTTGGAGACCCTTGAATCCCCTGTTGGGCAGGATGTGCACTGCCTGGCTGGGCATTGCAGCTGCTTGTATCTCTTCACAGTCAAGATTTAAACCTAATACTGTGGTTTCTTAGGATAGGGTAGAGGTTGCCTGATGTCAAAATAGAGCTAGCTTGTGCTATCTCACCAAGTAGGTCCTCAGAGGTTCTGGCTAAAACTCTGAAAGGGGCCTTTTAGGGTTGTAGAAGATAAGCCACAATTACAAAACCTAGCACTTTGGTAAGGGGCTACCTCTACTACCTGGGAACCCCAAATCAATCTCACCCTACCAGTTCTAATAACCAAATGGTGGAAAATAAACATGGTGAGGACCCAGCAGAAGAACTCTGGCAACACAAATAACCAGAGTAGATCAACACCCCCCTATAAATGACAAAAGAGATACAACTAAAGATGCCATGCATGAACAAATGACAACAATGTCAGAAATCCAATTAAGAATATGGATTGCAAATAAGATAAATAGAATGGAAGAAAAGATAAAAATTGAATTCAAAGAGTAGTTCTAAAGTTGTCTCAAGAAATTAATGAATTCAAAGCCTAAGTCACCAAAGATATGGACATAATGAGAAACAAGATAGCAAAGCTAAAAGAAATGAAAAAGTTATTTGAGGAGCTCCAAAATACAGTAGAATCCCTCAGTAATAGAGTTGAACAGGCAGAAGAAAGGATCTCTGAAACTGAAGACAAAGCTTTTGAATGTTCCCAAACACTCAAAGAGGCAGACAAATGGAGAGCAAAAACTGATCATTCCCTGAGAGAGTTGTGGGATCACTCCAAAAGATCAAACATTCATCTTATAGGAATTCCCAAAGGAGAAGAGGATGGTCCTAAAGGTACAGATGCTCTACTCCAAGAGATTTTGGAGGAGAATTTCCTAAGTATTGTAAGAGATACAGGACTTACAGATAGCAGATAGTTTCAGGACCACAGCAAGACTCAATCCAAATAAAGCATCTCCTAGACACATTGTGATTAACTTTGCCAAAGTTAAGATGAAGGAGAAAATTCTGCAAGCAGCCAGATGTAAGAAAAGCATTACCTACAAAGGGAGAAATATCAGAATTACTGCAGATCTCTCAGCCAAAATATTTCAAGCCAGAAGAAGATGATCATCAATCTTCAGTCTCCTAAAACAAAACAACTTCCAACCCAGGATCCTCTATCCAGCTAAACAGAGTTTCATTTGTGATGGTGAAATAAAATACTTTAATGACATAGACATGTTGAGGAAATTTGCCATAACTAAACCGCTTTCCAGGATATTCTCAGACCCATCCTCCACAATGACCAGTGCAATGCTCTACCTCCAAAGTAAATTCACCCAGAAATTTTTGAACAAAACCCAACTTTCACGGTGGTGAAAGGATTAAAAATGTCCACTGGCTATCCAAAAATTATGACACCCAAAACACAACCAGGCTTATCAATTCTTTCAATTAATGTGAATGGTTTAAATTGTCCTCTAAAGAAGAACAGGCTGGCTGACTGGATATATAAACTCAGACCAGATATCTGTTGTATACAAGAATCTCACCTTACCTTAAAGGATAAAAATAGAGTCAGGGTGAAGGGATGGACTTGTATAATACAGGCAAATGAAACCAGAAAAAAGCAGGGGTTGCAATTTTAGTAACAGATAGAATTGGCTTTAAGCCAACCAAGATAAAGAAAGATAAGGAAGGTCACTACATATTTGTCAAGGGACACACCCAACTTGAAGAGATTTTGCTAATTAACATTTAACAGCAATGGGAATCCTCATACTCAAAGAAAGTCATGGAAACTAAATAATGTTAGGCTGAATGGTAGCTGGGTCAAAGATGAGATTAAGAAGGAAATCACCAAATTTTTGGAACAAAATTATAGCAAAGACACAAATTATCCAAACCTGTGGGATACTGCAAAGGCAGTCCTAAGAGGGAAATTTATAGCATTGGAAGTCTTCATGAATAAAACAGAAAGAGAGGAAACCAACAACTTAATGGATCATCTCAAGCAACTAGAAAAGGCAGCACATTGCAATCCCAAACCCAGCAGAAAAAAAGAAATAACCAAAATTAGGGCAGAATTAAAT
>CAUYQV010015623.1:0-18023 GCA_963574575.1 Galagoides demidoff | reverse complement strand
TAGAGTGCCATGGCATCACAGCTCATAGCAACCTCCAACTCCTGGGCTCAAGCGAGTCTCCTGCCTCCACCTCCCAAGTAGCTGGGACCACAGGCGCCCGCCACAACGCCTGGCCATTTTTTGGTTGCAGCCATCATTGTTATTTGGCGGGCCTGGGGATTCGAACCCATCACCTTAGGTGTACGTGGCTGGCGCCTTAGCCGATTGAGCCGCAGGTGCCGAGCCTCATGCTTTATTTTGTGGCAGTGCTTGCTTTATTAATTTGTGTTCTGGGGTTGGGATAACATTGTAGACAGTGGTTCTCAACCTTCCTAATGCCATGGCCCTTTAATATAGTTCCTGTGGGTCGTGACCTGAAGGTTGAGAACTGCTGATTTAAAAGTTCCCCTATTACCGAAGCCTCATGGAAAGGGCCTTCTGGTTGAAACTTATGATTAACATAAGATTGAAGGGGCCAAGTTGATAGTTGGGAAATGGTTAAAAACCACAAAGACATTATGCCAAGGTAGTTGTTCTCAAACTGGGGTGTGTATCAGAATCACCTGGAGGGCTTGGTAAAGCACAGAATGCTAGGTCTTACAAAAATTTCTGATTCAGTAGGTGTGGCATTACCTTCAGTAGGTGTGGGTGGCCCCACATTTGAATTTAGAGCCACCAGCTTGGCTTGGCACCTGTGGCTCAAGAGGCTAAGGCGCCAGTCACATACCTGAGCTGGTGGGTTCAAATCCAGCCCGGGCCCACCAAACAACAATGATGGTTGCAACCAAAAAATAGCCGGGTGTTGTGGCAGGCGCCTGTAGTCCCAGCTACTTGGGAGGCAAAGGCAGGAGACTCCCTTGAGCCCAGGAGTTGGAAGGTTGCTGTGAGCTGTGATGCCAATAGCACTTTACCCAGGGCGACAGCTTGAGGCTCTGTCTCAAAAAAAAAAAAATAGAGCCACCAGCTTTAGCTTCAGTTAAAACCCATGTGAGTTTATTTGATCACAATGAAAGTAAATGATATAATGTCATTTAGAGGTGAAGTTTTGATTTTTATGTCACATAATAAGTTATTCTAAAATATAATAGAAACTAAATAAGCTTAGTCTTTTAAGATATTCTTGATTTTCTCACAGTCTGAATAATAGAAATTATGGCCTCTTGTTTAAAATGCTTTGTCTTTTATAGTAGTATACTAAAAAATAATGCTTTATAAAGAATTGTACATTGATAGATTCCTACAGATGGGGTAGAGGTGAAATTAAGGGGGAAGGAAATTAGAAATTTGTGAGTCCTTGCTATGTGATCATTATTTCTTTATCCAGCAAATGCTTGAACCTTACCATGTCTACATTTTTCTATAAGAATTTTTTTTTCTCTTAGCTTCATTCCATGTGAACAAAGGATTCTATGGCCCCCAAACACGGAGAATTACTGCCCTATCTCTACCATATCAAATACCTGCAGCATCTTGGGACCTATGGAGACTACTAAGTGGAATCTGTCCCATTCTTTCAGGAGCATTTAGTTTAGGCAAGAAATAACCTAGGTTTGTAAATAGGTACAAAGTGAAAGCGCTAAGTGCCACAAATGAGTTACAGATTGCTTTGGGTGTTTAGAAGAGCATCAGATTGTTTCTGGCTGGGGGAAAGCAGGAGAGAGTTCTGTAGGAGGTGACACTGTGCAATGATTTGGTACAGAACCAGTCACCCCAAAAGCAAATAGTTTGAAGTAACAGCTATTATTTATCTCTTAGAATTCTAGGGTGATTGAGTAGTTCTGCTTCATGTAGTGTTGGGTGGGGTACTGAAATATTTGAAATGTCCAAAATGGCCTTGCTCGCATCCCTGGCAGGTTGGTGCTAGTCATCAGGTGGAGATCAGCTAAGGATATCAATCCTGGCCACCTCCTTGTGTCCTCCCCAAGTGGCAATGTTGGGCTTCGCTTCTCACATTGTGACAGTTGGGCTGCAAGTTGGCAAAGTCCGGGTCTACCAAGCCTTCCTTGAGGCTTATGTTAGAAATGAAATATGTCACTTTTGACATGTTCCGTAAGTTGAAGCAAGTCACATCAGCCCACATTGAGCATGGGACAGGCTCTGCCTCAGTACTATCAAGTGTGGATCACTGGGGGCTATCTTTGTGCTCAAACTAATGTTTTAGTATCTGGTCTATGTTGGTTACTTAAACAAAATGTCTCTATGTACTTTTTTTAAACTAGGAAATTTCTCCTCTTCTCTCCATGGAGGCTATGGCATTTGTTACTGAAGAGAGGAAACTTACCCAGGAAACCACTTATCCAAATACTTATATTTTTGACTTGTTTGGAGGTGTTGATGTAAGTAGCTGTTTGTTATTACTACTGTTACTACCACTTAATGGTTTGAGAATTTAACTCTTAACATGGGAAACAGGAAGCATTTCAGAATTTATAGGAACCATTACAGATTTTAACTTTTAGAAGCTCAATGGTATTCACTTGTGTTGAAGCAGCATAGTTTTTATTTTGGAACAGTGGTTCTCAACCTGTAGGTTGCGACCCCTTTGTAACAATGAAAATACATCCTGTAAATCAGATGTTTGCATTATGATTCATAACAGTAGCAAAATTACAGTTATAAAGTAGCAACAAAAATAATTTTATGGCTGGGGTTCACCACAACATGAGGAACTGTATTAAAGGGTCACCGCATTATGAGGCATTAGGAAGGTTGAGAACCACTGTTGTAGAAGAATTAGTTTATTTGAATTGATAATACTATGTATATCCACGTTGTGTTAAAGATACAAAGTGAAAAGTGCCCCAGTTTCCTAGCAGTGACACTGCCTTAGAAGCAGTTGTATTATTAGTTTCTTGTGTGTCCTTTTTTTTTTTTTTTTGAGACAGAGTCTCACTTTGTCACTCTCAGTAGAGTACTATGGCATCATAGCTCATTAGCAACCTCAAACTCTTTGAGTTCAAGCAATTCTCTTGCCTCAGCCTCCCGTGTAGCTGGCACTACAGGTGCCCACCACAATGCCCGGCTATTTTTTTTTTTTTTAAGAGACGAAGTCTCTTTTTGGCTCAGGCTGGTCTCGAACCTGTGAGTTCAGGCAAGCCACCTGCCTTGGCCTCCCAGAATGCTAGAATTACAGGTGTGAGCCACCACGCCCAGCCCTTGTGTGTTCTTCTAAAGATGTTCTGTGGGAATATGTGTGTGCAAATATCCCCTACTACCTTAGTTTATTTTCTCCCCACATAGAGTGGCATACCATATATACAGGTGTACTACATACCCTCTTATAACTTGCTTTTTGCATGTAACTCAAGCTTGGGAATAGTATCATTTCCCTACATGTAAATTTGCCTTGTCATTTTATATACCTATATATACTTAAATAGTATTTCCTATGTAATTATACTATTAAATGTTTACCCAGGCCCCAGTGGATGGGCATTTAGAGTTATTCTACACCTTTTCTCTTACAAGATTGCAATAAAGATCTTGGATATATTTTTTTATACTTGTGAGTATATATCTTTGGAACAAAAGCATATGTGCTTTTGATTGATTAAAAAATAATGTAGTTTACATACCTAAGAGATTTTGTCAATTTACATTCCAAATAACAAAGTATAAGAGTATTTATTCACATTGTCACCAACATATTGTCTGTATGTATACTTTTATGGACTTTGTTATTGAAGTATAACCTTTATACAGAAGAGTACACCAGTAATTGTCATAAAGTCAATTCACTTTTCTCATACCACCCAAATCTAGAAATAGAACATTACCAGCCCCTAAAAGCCTCCTTCACCAAAGAGTGTATTTTAAGTATTTACTAAGCAGATGTAAGAAAAATGGTATTTCTTGACTGTCTCATTTCGTCACCCTCAGTAGAGTGCCGTGGCATCACAGTGTACAGCAACCTCAAACTCCTAGGTTTAAGCAATTCTCTTGCCTCAGCTTCTCACATGGCTGGGACTACAGGCACCTGCCACAATGCCTGGCTATTTTTAGAGACTGGCTCTTGTTCTTACTCAGGCTGATCTCGAACTTGTGAACTCAGGCCATCCGCCCACCTCAGCTTCCCAAATGCTGGGATTACAGGTGTGAGCCACCTTGCCTGGCAAAAATGGTACTTCTTCATAGTTCTTTTTTTTTTTTTTTTTTTTGAGACAGACTCTCATTTTGTCACTCTCAGTAGAGTGCTATGTTGTCACAGCTCACAGCAGCCTCCAACCCTTGGGCTCAAGTGATTCTCTTGCATCAGCCTCCTAAGTAGCTGGGACTACAGGCTCCTGCCACAACGCCCAGCTTTTTTTTTTTTTTTTTAATAGTTTGTCTAAGGCGACTCGAACCTGCTACCTCCAGTATATGAGGCCAGCACTCTACTCATTGAGCCACAGGTGCCGCCCTACGCCCAGCTATTTTTTAAAGATGAGGTCTTGCTCTGACTCAGGCTGATCTTGAACTCATGAGCTCAGGCAATCTACCCACCTTGGCTTCCCAGAGTGTTAGGATTACAGGCGTGAGCCACCTCACCTGTCCTCTTCATAGTTTTTTTTTTTTAATCAACTTTATTGGGACGTGGTTCACACACCATAAAATTCACCCATCTAAAATGTATAGTTCAGTGGTTTTTAGTGTATTCACAGATAAGTGCAACTATCATCATAGTCAATTTTAGAACATTTTTATCACTCCCCAAAAGAAACTCCATATGTTTTAGATATCACTCCCCTACCCCCCACTCTAGCAACCACTAATTTACTTTTTGTCTCTATAGATTTCCTTGTTGTGGACATTTCATGTAAATGGAATTTTATAATACGTGGGCTCTTTGTGACTGAATTCTTTCACTTGGCATAATGCTTTCAAGGTTCATCTGTGTTACACTATACCAGTACTCATTCCTTTTCATGGTCAAATGATGTTCCATTGTGTGGATATACTACATTTTCTATATCCATTTGTTGGTGAACATTTGAGTTGTTTCTGCCTTTTGACTATTATGAATGACACTGTTCTTGTACAAGTTCTTTATGGATATAGTGTAAGTTTTTATTTCTTTTGAACATATACCTGGGAGTACAGTTGCTGCATCATATGGTAACCAAGGTTTGTTTGAGGAACTACCAGTGTATTTTCCAAAGAGGCTCCATCATTTATATTCCTACTAGCAGTGTATGAGAGTTCTGATTTCTCTGTCCTTGCTGACATTTGTTATCTATTATTTTGATTATAGCCATTCTAGGAAATATGAAGTGATCTCTCATTGTGGTTTTGATTTGCATTTCCCTGACGGCTAATAATGTTGAGCATCTTTTCATGAGTTTATCATTTGTATATCTTCCTTGAAAAAATATCCGTCTTTTTTTTTTTGAGATAGAGCCTCAAGCTGTCCCCCTGGGTAGAGTGCCGTGGCATCACAGCTCACAGCAACCTCCAACTCCTGGGCTCAAACGAGTCTCCTGCTTCTGCCTCCCAAGCATCTGGGACCACAGGTGCCCGCCACACCGCCCGGCTATTTTTTGGTTGCAGCCATCATTGTTGTTTGGTGGGCTGGGCTGGATTCGAACCCACCACCTTAGGTGTATGTGGCTGGCGCCTTACCGCTTGAGCCACAGGCACCAAGCCTCTTTTCTTTTTTTTAGTGCAGTGGTATCATAACTCACTACAACCTCAAACTCCTCAACTCAAGTAATCTTCCCACCTCAGGCTCCTGAGTAGCTAGGACTACAAGGCATAGACCACTACCCTGTCTACTTTTTCTATTTTTTGTAGAGATGTAGTCTTGTTTTTTTGTTGCAGTTTTTGGCTGGGGCCAGGTTTGAACCCACCACCTCTTGTATGTGGGGCTGGTGCCCTACTCCTTGAGCCACAGGCGCTGCCCTAGTCTTGTTCTTTTGTAGAGATGTTGTTCTTGCTCTTTTTGATCTTGAATTCCTAGCATTAATTAATCCTCCCAGGCTCGGCACCTGTGGCTCAAGTGGCTAAGGCAGGTTCGAATCCAGCCCGGGCCTGCCAAACAATGATGGCTGCAACCAAAAAATGGCCGGGCGTTGTGGCAGGGGCCTGTGGTTCCAGCTACTTGGGAGTCTGAGGCAGGAGACTCACTTGAGCCCAGGAGTTGGAGGTTGCTGTGAGCTGTGATGCTGCGGCCTTCTACCCAGGGGAACAGCTTGAGGCTCTGTCTCAAAAAAAAAAAAAAATTAATCCTCCCACCTCAACCTCCCAAAGTGGTAGCACAGGCAACTGTGCTTGGCCTACAAATGTTTACTTTTTTTAAGTTATCAGATTGGTCATTCTTTTGTGGCTTCAGAATTTCGTGCTTTTCCCACTATTGGATTATAAAGCATGTCTATTTCTTTCTAATATTTTAAAGTTTTTATTATATACATTTAAATTTTTCACCATTTGAAATTTATTTTGGTATAATGAGTGAAGGGTTGGTATCTACCCCCGCCAAAAAAAATGTCTACCCTTATCCCTATTGCCTAGAGTGAGCATGAAGGAAGGAGCATTTTGGGATGCTGTGATCAGTTTTTATCTTGATCTGGGTGGTTTTACTGCTCTAAAACTAGAGCAGTACACATAAAATTTGTACTTTTAGTACAGCAGTCCCCAACCTTTTTGGCACCAGGATTGGTTTTATGGAAGATGGTTTTTCCATGGACTGAGGATGGGGATGGGACAGGAGGATGAAGCTCAGGCAGTGATGCAAGCGAGTGTTTGGGGAATGAATATAAATACAGAGGAAGCTTCAGTTGCTTGCTTACCACCTCTATGTAGCCTGGTTCCTGTCAGACCATAGACTGTAACCTTTTTGGCACTAGGGACCAGTTTCATGGAAGACAGTTTTTCTACAGAAAAGGCGTGATGGGAAGGATGGGAGCTCAGACAGCGATGCTGTGTGGCCCAGTTCTTAACAAGCCCACAGCCTAGGAGTTGAGGACCACAGCTTTACTATATCATGTTATACTTTCAATTCTGAAAAAGTTTCTTTTTTCATAAAGATGCTATCTTCCACTAAAGTAAAGATTTAGCCCTTATTCTTTAATTGCTATTCAGTAAGCACCTTGTCTTTAGCACTCTTTTATAGCATTTACTTGTTGGCCACCTCAAAAGACCCTTTATTTCTGAATTCTTCATCAAGTGTCTACTCAGTACAAGCATATATACGTGGGGGGGAAGAAAGAATAATGTAGATCTCTAACCTGGTATCTGTTTGCAGTGAAAATGTAGCTTTCTCTAATAGGTACCTATCCTATCTTAGGACATTTTTGAATCAACTGTTCTTGATTTTGTGGGGTTTTCTCTTCTGGTTTGAGGTAGGTCAGCTTCTCCAGGAATTCCAGCCTTTTCATAGACACGGGCTTTTGTTTAGGTCATTATGCACTTCACTCCCCTTCAGTTGAGTGCATTTGTTCTTAAAACTACCTCACCATCTTGCTCCTGAAAGTATTTTTCAGACAGAGTTTGTCATTTCTTCCTCTGCTAATCACTATCAAGAGCCCAGAGTAAGCCTGTCTTGATCATGCTGCCCAAAGCTCACATGGATCAGAATGATTGGCCACACTGGTGGCTGGATCACTCCTTGTCAACTTGACCCGAACATGACAGTGAGAAGTGTATCGTAGAGTCTGTAACGTCAGATGCCAGCAGGTAACTAAACGAAGTAAATGAGGCCAGAGCAAGTTTATCTGCATAAATGAAATCACTGCAAGGTGAACTAGCGAGTGTGTGCCTGACTTTTCTCTTGCCAGCAGCTGTTTCCCTGAGAGAATGTGGGGAGTCTAGATTTGTAGGTAAGGTCTTCTAGCTTTTCTGTAGGTGTGCACCAAATGAAAAATGTTTGTGGGCCAGGTGCAAGCCACAGCTTGGCGTGCAGAGACTTTTTTTTTTTTTTTTTTGAGACAGTCTCACTATATTACCCTTCATAGAGTGCTGTAATGTCATAGCTCACAGAAACGTCATTGGGCGCAAATGATTCTCTTGCCTCAGCCTCCCAGGTAACTGGGACTGCAGGCGCCTGCCACAACACCTACTATTTTTTGTTGTAGTTGTTTGGTAGGTCCGGGTTTGAAACTACCTGCCTTGGTATATGTGGCTGGTGCCCTAACCACTGAGCTACAGGCCAAGCAGGCATGCGGGGACTTTCAGTTTATTCATTGACAAAGTCAATTTTCCATTTGAAATAAATTTATTTTAAATATTCTGTGCAGTTGAACATCTTATATCTTGGGTAATTTTGATTTAGAGTTTTGCTCTGTTTCCTGGGCCAGAGTATGACGTCCTCAGTCTAGCTCACAGGAACCTCAAACTCCTAGGCTCAAACAGTCCCCTTGCTTCAGCCTTCTGAGTAGCTGGAACTATAGGCGGGTGCCACCACAGCCAGCTAATTATTTTTAGTAGAGATGGGGTCTTGTTCTTCTTGACGCCAGTCTCAAACTGAGTTCAAGGAATCCTCTCACTTTGGCTTTCCAGAGTGCTTAGGACTATAGGCATGAGCCACAATACCTCACCAGATTGTGATCTCTTTAGAAAAGCATCTCTGTGATAGACTTAAGAACTTTAAATATCAATACTCCTTTTGCTATTGTTTCCATTTCTGTGATTTTCTCCTGAAGAGAAGTGAAAATGACGTTAAAACTTTGTATATGAAGATAGTGTAGCATTATAGGTAATAACCCAGAGAAGAGTACCTACCCAGAGAAGTTAATGGTTATTCTATCTGGTTGAGTTTTATGAAGTCATTAACGGAATAACATGAGAAAAATTCATGATAGAAAAAAGCAGGCTGTAAAACTGCATATACTCTATAATAATTGCTTCAACTTTTCTAGAGGATAACCTTAGGTTTCTTATTACACAGCAGGCCTACTGTATTCAGGGCAGCTTTCATTGTTGCCCTATATCATGAGATTTCTTTTTCTCTCCGACAAGTGTATAGTTAACATTAAATACAGATGTGCAGAAAGCTGAGCCCAATGCTTCTCCAGAAATTGACAGTCCATGGTGCAGGGATAGTTGAGAGTTTTTACTTTTAATCTGCTGTTTCAAGTTAAAAACAACACATATTCCCCCATTTCTCTTCATTTAGGGTGTTGAATTATAGTGTAATATTTATGCCAGGAGCAATCTCAAGAGTGTGGATTTGCTTTCTGAAGATTTGTTACTGGTTTGAGATGAGCAGAGGCTTTCTCAGATCCTCCAGCGGAACTGTCTAGCCACAAAGATTTGCCTGTTGGCTTAAAAACAAATACAGGGGAATCTTTTAAAATTCCATTTAGCTTGAGGTGACTTGGATCTACTGCCCAAACATTGGCCAGTAGCTAGCTAGCTAGGTAGAGCCAGAGAGGAGTTTTTTGTTTTCATTCTGGGGTTATTCCTAACTTGATTTAAACAATAATAAAGTAAAATACATACAAAGTACATATACATGTTGGATATCTTAAACATGTGGGTTGAGTCATGTCCTCAGCACATACCTTACTTTAAAGTGCTTTAATATATTTAACTTTTTGGAGGGCCAGGCACAGTGGCTCACGCCTATCATGCTAGCCCTCTGAGAGGCCAAGAACGGAGGTTCACTTGAGGTCAGGAATTGAAGACCAGCCTAAGGAAAACAAGACTTCATCTCTACTAAAAAATAGAAAAATTAGTTGGGCATTGTGGCAGGCACTTGTAGTCCCAGCTACTTGGGAAGCTGAGGCAGGAGCACTTGAGCCTAGGAATTTGAGGTTGCAGTGAGCTAGGCTAAGGCCATGGCACTCTAGTTCAGGTGACAGAGTGAGACTCTGTCTCAAAAAGAAAATGTGAAAAACTGGTTTTGAACCTGTCAGCAAAATTCAACTACTCTTTTTTTTTTTTAAGATAGAGTCTCAAGCTGTTGCCCTGGGTAGAGTGCCATGGCATCACAGCTCACAACAACCTCAAACTCTTGGGCTTAAGCAATTCTTTTGCCTCAGCCTCCCAAGTAACTGGGACTACAGGTGCCCACCACAGCGCCCGGCTGGTTTTTGGATGTAGTTGTCATTGTTGTTTGGTAGGCCTGGGCTGGATTCGAATCTGCCAGCTCTGGTGTATGTGGCTGGTGCCTTAGCCGCTTGAGCTGTAGGCGCAGAGCCTGCTTTCCAAAGTTTTATCTTTATTATACAAGTTGTTGCACTCCTAAATATCGTTCTTTTTGATGTTTTTGTAAATGGTATTTTTTTTCTTTTTTTTTTTTTTTAGAGACAGTCTCACTTTATTGCCCTTGGTGTAGGGTATGGTGGTGTCACAGCTCACAGCAACCTTCAACTCCTGGGCTTAGGCAATTTTCCTGCCTTGGCCTCCTGAGTAGCAGGGACTATAGGCACCTGCCACAATACCCTGCCATTTTTTGTTGCAGTTTGGCTGGGTCCAGGTTTGAACCCTCTACCCTCAGTATATGGTACTGGTGCTCTACCCCCTGAGCTACAGGCACCACCCCATAGTTTTCTTTTAATATAGGCATTTACCCCGTAAATTTCCCACTAAGCACTGCATTAGCTGTATCATAAGTTTTGATATATTCATTTTTCCCAGTTACTTTCTAGTATCCCTTGTGATTTCTTCTTTAGCTTATTGATTATTTGTGTATTTATTAATTTCCCACATTTCTTTCTGATTCTAATTTTGTTCCATTGTGGTCAGAGAACATACTTTGTGTGATTTCAGTCCTTTTAAATTTATCGAGGCTTGTTTAATGGCCTGACATATACAGCGTTGGACAATGAAGTTTGCAAACTCACCCTGGAAAAAATGCTACATACCTCATTGTTGAATATCACTATGATCACCTTTGAAGTACTCCCCTTGACCATCAGGGACTGTAGTGATAACAGTGAGGTATGTAGCACTTTTCTAGGACGAGCTTATGAACTTCATTGTCAGACCTCGTATGATGATAGCTCTGATGGCCATTCCAGAAAAAGAGCTCCAAAATTGCTTTGAAGAGTGGCCTAGGTGCCAGCATCAGTGCATAAGTTCGCAAAGAGAGTACTTTGAAGTTGAGCTATGTAGCACTTTCTCTAGGATGAGCTTGGAAATTTAATTGTTTGTCCTCATAATCTGTCCTGGGGGATGGTCTATGTCTGCAGACTACCTACGTCTGTTCTTAGTTCTTGGGGTGTTCAACAGATGCCTGTTAAGTCTAGTTGGTTTATTGTATTCAAGTGTTCTATTTCTTGGCTCATCTTCTGCCTACTTGTCTGCCTAATGTCTGTGCATTATTGAAAGCAAGGTAGGAAAGTGTCCAGCTATTATTTTTGAATTATCAATTTTTTTCAGTTCTGTCAGTTTTTGCTTCATACGTTTTTAGGCTTTGTTGTTAGGTGCCTGTATGTGTATTTTCCTGATGGATTGCCCTTTTTGTCATTATAGTCTTTTCTCTCAACAGAATGGGTTTTTTAATATATGCTTATTTTAAACATTTCAAGCAAGATTGTGTGTAATATTAATAAGTATGTAAAAATGGCTCGGTGCCTGTGGCTCAAGTGGCTAAGGCGCCAGCCACATACACCTAAGGTGGCTAGTTCAAATCCAGCCTGGGCCTGCCAAACAACAATGACAGCTGCAACCAAAAAATAGCCAGGCGTTGTGGTGGGTGCCTGTAGTCCCAGCTACTTGGGAGGCTGAGGCAGGAGACTTGCTTGAGTCCAGGAGTTGGAGGTTGCTGTGAGCTATGATGCCAGGGCACTCTACCCAGGGGGACAGCTTGAGGCTCTGTCAAAAAAAAAAAAAAAAGTATGTAAAATAAGAAATACATGTATATCACCCTCAATCCTTGTAGAAATCAGTGTTAATAATTTGTGGCATATTTTTGAGACTTTTTAAAAATAAAGTTTCACAAACTTTCTTTTGTTCGTTAAGCAAAAGAATTATAGTATACTAGGAACAATATGTTCTGCAGCTTTTAAAGAATTAAAACCACATTGGATTTCAGAGATTATCTAATCTAACATACTTATTTTTTTTAAATGAGAAACCTGCATCCCAAAGAGGGACATCAACTTGCCCACGTTTATGCTGAGAATAGGTAGCCAAGCTGGGACTAGTACCCAGATTTCCTGTCTCTTTCTACAGTGTTTCTTCCCCTGAACCTCATTGCCTCCCAGAAGAAGAGTCTGAAAATACTGTGGCAGATATTTGGGCCATGAGTTGTCATGGCTAAGATTGTTTTATAAGTTATGCTTTGAATTTTGAAGATGTTGTCCTTTTTTTTTTTTATATAGCTCCTTGTAGAAATTCTTATGAGGCCTACGATCTCTATCCGGGGACAGAAACTAAAAAGTAAGTATACCTGTCAGCCGCTGGTCCTCATGTCTCAGCCTACTGATAGGGTCACAGTTCCCAGAAGTTGCTTTCTTCTTTTTCTTTTGAACTCTTTTAACAGTGAGGACGTGCCTTACATTCAATTGCAGATTGTTCTCTCCACTCCTACTAAGCAGCTCTCTATTCATTCTGTACAGAGTAGAAATTCAGATCTGGTGGTTTAAAAGAAAAAGCATGAAAACCACTGGACAAAAAGAATTAGTATCTTTGTACATTCTAATAATCCTTTGACCCAACTTCTATGTTTTCTTTGGAAATTCTTCTCATATACAGCTAACTGAGAGAGTAAGGAATGCCTACTTAGATCAGTTTGTTTTAATTTTTATTTATTTATTTACTTATAAAATAAAGTCTATTGTTTACTTCCACCTGTTAGCTCCTTTGTGGTGTGCATGTAGAAGGCTAGAGACCCAGGGAAGGAGGTCAAGAGTTTGTTTTATTTTTTAAAACACCTGTTAGTTTTTTGTTTTATGGATGAGGTGGTATGTGTTCTTTGTAAAATGTTCAGTTGTTACCAGAGTGTGTTTGATAAAAATTCAAAGTGTTTTTATTAGAGTGTTATTCGTATTATTTCTTAAGCTGGGTGGTGAGTATATGGGTATTCTTCTATTATTACTCTTTATATTTTATACTTTTTTTTATGTATTCAGTATTTTATTTTAAGAGATGGAGTCTCTGTTCCCCAGGCCTGGAGTGCTATGTGGCTCTATCCATAGCTCACTGCAGCCTCAAACTCTTGGGCTCAGACAGTTCCCCAACCTCATCCTCCCAAATAGCTAGGAATACAGGTGTACACTTCCACACCCCGCTAATTTAAAAAAAAATTTTTTTTAGAGGCAAGGTCTTGCTATGTTGTCTAGGCTAGTTTCAAACTCTTAGCCTCAAGTGATCCTCCTGCCTCCCAAAGTGTTGGGATTATAGGAATAAGCCATTATGCTCAGCCTCAATTTAATTTCTAAAAGAGTGAATGCACTTAACTCTGGCATTAAAAGCTAGAGATCACTTCAGTTAACATTTGATGCATGCCCTTCTATAAACATTGCATAAATATTTTTTAATTTAAAGAAATTTTTTGCCCCTAACTTCAGTAGGACATAGCATATAAGGCCTTACTTGTGTGTGCAGTAGTGGTTAAGAGGAGTCATATTCATCTTTAATGTCTCAGCTTTGTACTCTGCCTAAATTGTTCCTTCATGTTCTCTACCTTTCCCAGCACATTATCATCTTATGATTACTTACTGGTGCACATGTTTACTTTCACTTCCTCCCATTAGATTTATAAGTTCCATGACTTTTTTGCTTTTTCTTATCTGCTGTACAGTAGAATAAATAGAGGAGAACCTCCATAATTGACCACCTCCTTATATTGGCCACCTCCTTATGGTGACCTAATTTTCATACACTGACGTGCACCACATGTATATGCCAGTATAGTAGGCCTTCTTCCTTATTTGACCACCTCCGTATGTTGACCAGCTTATCATAAGTCTCTTGGTGTCAACTTACAGAGGTTATGCTGTGCTTCATGAATGAAGCCCAATTTCTTTTGAGATTGGAGTATCTAGGAATAGTGAGATATACTGATCTGGTGATCTGGTTTTTAACCCTACTTTGAAGTTGTTAAATAAATCTAAAAGCTCCAATAGATTTAAAGGTAGTGATGGAAATGCAACGCTCATAGCTCAGCGGCTAGGGTATCAGCCACATACACCAGGGCTAGTGGGTTTGAACCTGGCCCAAGCCTGCTAAACAATGACAACTATAGCAAAAAATAGCCAGGTGTTATGGCAGGTGCCTGTAGTCCAGCTACAAGGGAGGTTTAGGCAAGAGAATTACTTAAGCCCAAGGGCAACATAGTGAGACTCTGTCTCAATAAAAAAAAAAAGAAAGAAAGAAAGAAAAGAAAGGTAGTGATGGAGGCTTACAGGGTATCAGCAGTGTCTCAAGATCATATGAGGCAGCCCATCTGGTCAAGCTAGCTGAATGGGAGTACCTGGAAACAGTTTTTGAAAATCAGAGCCATCCCAAACAAAACACTTGGTTCATGGTTCATACTCAGTTTCATCATTTTCTGGTTTTGGAGTCATGAAAATTAAGTTTCCTTTTTGTGCTTCTCTCTTGCTTCTGCTCATAGGGAAGTAGCATATGCTTTCTTGGAATTAGTAGTAGGTTAGACATTGAAAGCAGTTTGCTCAACACAAATAACAAAACACTGAACACAGCACTCAGTGATACACATAGCATCTTTGTTTGCTAGTAGACTTTTCAATGGAAATTTCTTTTTTATTTTTTCGAGACAGAGTGTTACTTTGTCATCCTTGGTAGAGTGCTGTGATGTTATAGCTCACAGCAACTTCAAACTCCTGAGCTGCAGCAGTCCTCTTGCTCAACCTCCCAAGTACCTGGGACTACAAGCACCTACCACAACGCCTGGCTATTTTTTAGAGATGGGGTCTCAGCTCTTGCTCAGGCTGGTTTTAAACTCCTGAGCTCAAGTAATCCACCCTCCTTGGCCTTCCAGAGTGCTGGGATTACAGGCATGAGCCACCACACCCAGCTTAATGGACATTTCTAATGAGCAATTAAGATGCTTATACTTTGGATTTAACATATATTATCTGCTTTTGAAAATATGTCTTGAGGAACCAGTTCGATACAAGCATAAAAAGACTACATATATATAAAGTTGCTTATTTGTGGTCCATTTAATAGCAAACCCCCTCCCCAAATGCTGGATATATCCTAAGCAGGACACAAAGGGAAAATGGATTAGTTAAGTGACAGCATCACAATGGGTTGAAATGGTGAAGAATAATAAGAAAATGGCTATTGCACCAAATCAGAAGGTGATAAGCAAATGAGTCTGTAGGTTGTGATGGGCACTATGAAGATCTCTGGTAGACAGGGCTGGAAGGAGATATGCTATAAGGAAAATAACTGTCTTGAAAGAGATTATGTTGAAAAAATATAATACTATTAATACTGTCTTTTCAATGAGGAGAATAACCATTTGCTCCCCTTTCATTTTTAGTAAGCGACGAAATGTCCAAGGACTGCTTGAGCATCCTGTATAACACCTGTGTCTGTGTAAGTACCCTGGGGCTGCATTTATCTCCCTACCATATCAGCATGGTTGAGAAGAGAAAATTTGAATAGAGATGACAGACATGAGAGCCGTCTGTCTTCAGATATGGGGGAGTCAGACCTATGTTATGTGTGTCTGAGAATCAAGACCAAGTGGTAGAAATTATGAGGAGGTATAATTTTGTAATTTTTAAGAGCCAGGGCTGCTTCAGCATTACTGAACTATTTGGCCCTGGAGATGTCTGAGCAAAGACTGTACAATTACTTGGCAAAAGGTGATAAGCATTAACAGAGTGTTTATGACCTATACAACTCCTTTTAACTCCATTATGCCTGTTCTTTTGTTTTCCTTGTTAGAAAACAAAACAAGAACCAGAAGTCCCAGCTGTACATTAACCAATTACTAGATTGACCACTGAGCCAGGAAAAATGGTGAATAAAGGAAGCAAGCAATTCAGAAGTCAGAAAAGAGCATAGTGCTTAATGTTAGAAATTGATTCTATGTTCTGGCCCTTGGCTTAGTACATCTCCCTGAGCCTTAATTTATTAGTAGAGTGCAGTTAGTAATCATACTAACATCATAGGATTGTTATAAGAACTAAATGAGGTAATAGATGTAGAAGCACTTTATAAAGTAACGTATAAGTGTTAGTCTTTATAAGACACAATACCTGTATTTTAGGAGCTTATAGTGTGAAAAACTCTACACAGTGGGCTCAGTGCCTGTGGCTCTAGTGGCTAAGGCGCCAGCCGTATACATACACCTAAGGTGGCAAGTTTGAATCTAGCCTGGGCCCCCCAAACAACAATGATGGCTGCAACCAAAAAATAGCTGGGCATTGTGGCGAGTGCCTGTGGTCCCAGCTACTTGGGAGGCTGAGGCAGGAGACTTGCTTGAGCCCAGGAGTTAGAGGTTGCTGTGAGCTGTGATGCCACAGCACTCTACCCAGCGGGACAGCTTGAGGTACTGTCTCAAAAAAAAACAAAACCCATGAACTCAGGCAACCCACCCACCTCAACCTCCCAGAGTGCTAGGATTACAGGCGGGAGCCACCACGCTCAACCTCTTCAGTATAATTATTTATTTATTTTTTAAAGATATTCTCATTTTGTAGCCCTGAGTAGAGTGCTGTGATATCGTCATAGGTCACAGCAACCTCAGTCTTGTGGGCTTACGCTATCCTCTTGCCTCAGCTTCCCCAATAGCTGAAACTACAGGCACCCACCATAATACCTGGCTAGTTTTTCTATTTTTAGTAGAGATAGAGTCTTGCTCTTGCATAAACTGGTTTTGAACTACTGAGCTCAAGGGATCCAGCCACCCCTTGGCTTCTCAGGCTGCTAGGATTACAGGTCTGAGCCACCGTGCCTGGCCATTAATGATTAGTTAACATTCTTTTTTTGTACTAAGCTTTCAAAATCCAGTGGGAGCTTTGTTTTGTTTTTTGATTTTTAACACCCAGAGCACCCATGCTAGTTTGGACTAGCCATGTTTCAGGTGCCTAGTGGCCATGTATAGCTAATGGCACAGATAGATCCATAAGATAAAAAACTAATTGTTTAGGAAATACACAATTCCTCTTACAACTAAAGCCAGTAGGAGATTGTCTTAGGAAGAAAAGATAGTGTGTGATGTAATGACTCCTGTCAGTGGCAACTTCCATGCAGTCTTTAGTTTTATGAGGCTGTTTTAAAATCTTGATACCTAATCTTAATCAGTGACATTTCAGTAAAACACAATTCAGTTTTTAAAAAAATGTGGAGAACAGAGTAAATGCAGTGACTCACCTCTGTAATCCCAGCACTCTTGGAGGTTGGGCGGGGCGTGGTTCTTGCACCTGCAGTCCCAGCTGCTCAGAAGGCTGAGGCAGGAGGTTCACTTGAACCCAGGAGTCAGAGGTTGGTCAGGGTTAGGCTGATGCTATAACATTCTAGCCTAGGCAACAGAAGGAGACTGTCTCAAAAAAAAAAAGAAAGAAAGAAAAAGTACTGCTGGCTAGATAAAAATTGGTCTACTGGAGCCTAATTGTAACTAATACCTGATTTAGGTACTAACCAGATACTTGGTCATGGCCCTAAACCTATGATGAATATTATTTAAAAATCCCTCCCTAGAAAAATACATTTGTACACAATGTTTTGCATATTTTTTAGAGATTTAAGAACTTGTGGAGAGGAAAGATTGTGTATGACTTCTGAGGCGGTTCATCGTGATTTGGAAGGCTTTTCAGAAGAGGAGGCATTTTATCCAGTCTCTAAAAGGAGTAGTAGGATTTAGATAAATTGGAGAGAGGAGAAAGGTAGATAGTCAAGGGTAGCTAGTTAGGGAAATAGGATTGTGTATTTGATAGCCTGGAAATATATTTTTACACTTTGAGAAAATAGTAAATTTCTTTTTTTGGGTCCTGTTTATTTGGATATTCCAGAACTTTTGCTTGTCTAAGAAAGCTAGAATCAGGCTCGGCGCCTGTGGCTCAATCGGCTAAGGCGCCAGCCACATACACCTAAGGTGGCGGGTTCAAATCCCCAGCCTGGGCCTGCCAAACAACAATGATGGCTGCAACCAAAAAATGGCCGGGCGTTGTGGCGGGCGCCTGTGGTCCCAGCTACTTGGGAGG
>CAUYQV010015617.1:0-39381 GCA_963574575.1 Galagoides demidoff | reverse complement strand
CTTCCATTCCTGTGATACTTTGCTAAGAAGAACACTTTCCAGCTCCATCCATGTGAACATGCTCAATGCTTCTTAGTCTATTTTCAGTGAACTCTATTGTCTCTTGAGCACTTGGCAATTTAATCATTTCAGATTTTTTTTTTAATTTTTATTTCATCATTTTGGCCAACTCTCCTTTACTATCCATTCTCTGCCTGTTTCTGTCCAGAGCTTTTAAATTTCTGATCCACAGTGTTGATTTTTATTTATAAATACTTGTTTCAGAATATCTGTAGGTTTCCTTGTGATATTCTTGTTTGTGTTTTTGTTTTGAGAGAAATTTTCCTTAGCTGTGTTGTTTTGGCTCTCGTTTTCTGATTTCTTCTTATAGTAACTTGGTATAAATATTATCTGCTACTTTTGGTTTAGTTTGAAATATCTATTATTCCCTTGACCAACCATAACAGTTTTGTCTAAGCACAAGTAAAGGACTTGGGAGATGACTACACTTTTAGTTCTTAAGTACCATTTCCTGTTGCTTTTGTGAAGTGCAGATTCCTTAGTGGACGGTGTATACATATTGGGAGATATGGGGACAGGGAGAGTAGTTGATATATCTTACAATCTTATAATTTTCTTTTGTTTCTACAGATGTTTAATATCCCCCCCTCATACTTCTTTTCCTCTATAACCAAGTCTCCAAAGGCCATCTTCTCAGTCAGCTTCATCCCCTTCTGAAGCTGCCTTCCTGAGACTGCTGCCTCTTAGTCTGCTCCCTTCCAAACCGCTTTCTTTCAATTCTCTATGTTCTGGTCACCCAGGTCTCTTATAAGCATGTTTTCACTCAGGCTGGGAACTTTTCTTTCTGTAGGTGATTTCATCTCTTTTCCCACCTCACCTACTGCCACATTCCTGGCCCCCTCTCCTCCTTCCCACACACTTTCCACTCCGACACCAGCTGGCTATTCTGGATTGGGCATTTATATCTCGGCTTGCATATGACTTGTGGAGCTCCTGGTATTTTATTTCTCCTGGTTAGGTTGTAGGTATAGGTTACAGTGGCTTTATTGCTCTTAAGATAGTTATAGGTTTTGAGGGGTAGAAGAGAGGTTAAAAAGCAGGTGTCAGTCATTCCACCGCAGGATCCAGACTATTTCAACAAGTATTTTCAAATGAATGATGACAATAGATAGATGGATGGACTATGGTAGGATTAGAGAAGTGAAGTGACAACTGGAGATGCATATTTCAAAGTCCAGAGCGTGTAGCTGCTTCCCACAGTTTTCTTTATAACCAAGCCTTTCTGCAGAGTGCTCAGAGAATAAAGACAATCCCCTACTAGCTTCGTCACTTTGACCTTATAATACAGCCGGCAAACTGAAACCAAATAATACCCTTTCTAGGTCTTTATCAGACAATGTCCTTTGTTATGAGATGTTTTCCTGCCAACACTTCTTGTCACCATCTCAAATAGATCTTTCATATTTAACTTAGTATTGTAAAACTTCGCATCTAAGATTGACAGCTTTTTTTCCAACTAGAAAATGGCTCCCTGAATGTTCAAAATGCTGTTGAGTACATATTTCTTCATGCATCAATATCTTCCAAGAAATTTTTATCCATCTTCTACCCAAATTTGGTAATAAATTTACTTGAAATTTTCTATGTAATTATAGCTGTCGTCAACAACAAGCCCACAAAATCACAGTCAATATTTTAAAAATCTAGTATAGTACTGTGGAAATAAAGTATTCAGGTTATCACTTGATAACATGAATTAAATGTCATTGTCATCACTGTAAAATACAGCTCAGCTAGTTCTTCTTTCCACTAAAAATACTAAAGTTCCTTTCTATTATACACCAAGTTCACAAATGAAGACTTCACAGCCTGCATTTCCGTGGTGTTGACTGGGTTCCTGGTCTACCATGGAGGCACTATTGGAGGAAGATGAAAGACAGTGGAACATAAAGGAACAACGTTTTCTATTTTCTCTTTTAGGTTTTTTAGTTTGTTCTTTAGTTGTTTATTTTCCCGACTGAATGGAATAAAGTTCTCTGGTAAAGAGGAGCAAACTGGATCCTTCATATACAGAAAATGTTCTGAAGGGACATGCACCAACTTTACTTTACTGTGTAGGGGAATGGGACTGGGCTTGGCTTCCGTTACTGTATGGATTTTGTTAAAAAACAAGAATGTAACCAAGATTTACTTGTATACTAATAAGCATTTTTTGAATAAAAGAAAGAAGAAAAAATGTAAATAGACTTTATTAGTAAGCAAAAAGTCCTCTTTTATATACTTTATTATTATACAATATGTTTTTCTTTTTCTACTTAATTCTAAAAACCCACATTAAGAAATTCTAAAATTCCTATGGAATACTTAAGAGCAAAAGTTATATGACTTGCTGGAAAATTTAATTATCCTTCCCAATTTGTATACTAAGTATATAGCAAAGATCTAAAATATAGGAGGAAAAGATTTTAATATGAGAATTAGCTACTACCATATGGTATAATATGCACGATAGTATTACCTAACCTAGGGGACACTTTGTATATTTCCTATTTCCTGTTGTAATGTCATTATCTCGAATAATTGAAAAAGAACTACAATTCAAAAAAATAAGGCAGGTCAAAATAATCCCAGATTGAAGAAAATGATCCCTCATTCTGGTTGTTGTTTCTGTCTCCATTATCTTAGTAACCTGCATGATTCTTAAACTGGTCTACAGAATGGACCTAAGCCTCATCTTACATGAACTAACACAGCCCATGCTTGCTAGGGCCTGCATAGGACACTGCCTCCCAGGAAAGGAACATGCCTGACTCCAGATTTTACACTCCTGTTATTGAATCTGTGTTTTCTAGGGCTCAGGGTAAGCCATACATAAAGGTAAATGTTGGATTTAATGGTTTTTCCATGGACAGAAAAATAGGACAAGAGAATAAAAGAAAATAAAGAAAATGAAAGGTAAACTAACAAAGTTAAAAGTTACTTTGTTAGAAATTATCTATTGAAAAAAATCAACACAGTACAAAAGAAGAATATAAATGTAGAAACCTTGTATTCTCTCTCTCTATTTTTTTTTTTTTTTTTGTAGAGACAGAGTCTCACTTTATCACCCTCAATAGAGTGCCATGGCCTTACACAGCTCACAGCAACTTCCAACTCCTGGGCTTAGGCTATTCTCCTGCCTCAGCCTCCTGAGTAGCTGGGATTACAGGCACCCACCACAACACCTGGCTATTTTTTTGTTGTTGCTGTTGCAATTTGGCCAGGGCGGGGTTTGAACCCACCACCCTTGGCACGTGGGGCCGTCGCCCTACTCACTGAGTCACAGGCACTACCCTATATTCTCATTTTATGTAAAAATTCCACCCTGTCCAAGTGAATTCAGTGTTGTATGTATCTGTTTACACATCAATGACATGTAAGTAGGAGCTATATCATTGATAGGGAAAGTATGTGAACTAAGTTATTTTAGATTTTTTATAAAAAGTAAAAATAGTACAAAATGTTTCTATATACCTCTTACTTAGCTTCCCCTGAAGTTTATGTCTTTGAAAAGTATCATTATTGAAACCAGGAAATCACCATTCATTCAGATGATTAACTAATCCGCAAACCTTGTTTGAGTTTGCCAGTTGTTCCACTAATGTCCTTCTGGTCCAATTTCCAGTCCATTGTCCTGGATGTACTTGGTCATCATGTCTCCAGAGTCCCCTTCTCTCTGTGGTTAGACCTCAGTCTGTTTTTGTCTTTATGATCTTGGTGCTTTGGAAGAGTTCTAGCCAGTTATTTTAAGGAATGTCCCCCCATTTGAGGTCACCCTGTGTTCCCTCATGATCACAATGAACTGGTTTGTTTTGGGGACGAATACTCCAGAAGTGAAGTCAGGCCTTTCCCAGTGCACGAGATCAGAATTAAGATCTTTTTACTCACATTAATCCTGGGTCAAAGCTGTTGTTATAGATATTATTTATAAACCATTCAATCATTGATTTGAAAGGTTAAAGAGTCTCTATGTCATGCTGTTGAAGTTTTTTCTCTTTATTTTGAAAGCTATTTTTCTTATTATTATAATAAACATGTTTGTGCCACCTCACATCCATAGCTCTCTGTCTCCATATCCACCAAAGAGGCACAGTTCCTGGACCATACCTGAGTAATCTGTGGTAGATGGTGAACCTGAGGGGACCCATCACATTGATTGGTCAAACGAAGTAACTTGGATCTATTTTTAAGGAAACAAACTGGACCAATGAATTCTTTCAAGGGATGGGGTATAGAATTGGGGGACTGAGAGACCAAAGTAGTGATAGCAGTGCTTGAGATGAAAAGTAACCAAGAGCCAGGTATGGGGTGGCCCTTACAGGACACAAAAAAGTTAGCACGTGGAAATCGCTCATCAGGGGAAGGGAAGGATGAATAGGTACAGAGTGGAAAGGAGCCAAGACAAAAAGACACAGACATACCACAGAAAGGACTTGCTGTATTTCTAAAGAATGAGAGGCAGACAAAAGGGAGATATGGCATCATAGCTCACAGCAACCCTTGCCTCAGCCTCCCAAGTAGTTGGGACTACAGGCACCCACCACAATGCCTGGATATTTTTAGAGACAGAGTCTTGCTCTTGCTTAGGCTGGTCTCAAAGTCCTAAGCTCAAGCAAGCTACATGCCACAGCCACCCAGAGTGCTGGGTGTGAACCATCCCACTGGGCCAGATAGCTTGAGATATTGTATGCTAGGTTCCTTATAGCTCTCCAATATTTGGGGCCCATTTTTATAAGAAATATAGTCTTTGCAGCCAAGTAGAGTGGTGCTTAGCTATCATCCCAGCTACTCAGGAGACCAAGGCAGGATGATTGCTTCAACTCAGGAGCTTAAGGCAGACCTTATCATGTAAGAGAAAAAAAAAAAAAAAAGAAGGAAGGAAGGAAAGAAAGAAAGAAGGAAGGAAGGCAGCTTTAGAATTTTACAAGCTTCCCATTTGCAACTTTTTGTGAGCTAGTATCAAGGGGTCTCCATTTTCTGTAATAAAAATGTACCTGACTAAAAAATAAATAAGTAAAATGGTATTTGGAAAGCTCAATTAAATAAAAAAAAAAAAGCTTCGTGACTGTGATAGAGTCCAGACAGAGCTAGGTGCCCACTTAATCTTTTGGTTTTATTCCAGTTTTACAAAACTAAGATGAATCTGACTGACTATAAGTTAACCTAGACTTTTTCACAGATTTTGCTGGGTAGGAAAATCACTGAATTTGCTCCATGGTTCAGTGACCTGAAAAAAATCTCAATTAAAGCAGTTCTTAATTCAGCATTAACCTTGCTGATCTCAAGTGTTTGTTTTTCCCAGTTGCACAGTATATGTTATTCTTTCATCAGTCTGACCTTAATCATCTGCAGATTTGTTAGGTATTGTTGAATACAGTATTCTAAATAACCTGGGACCCAAGAGCTCCAAGCTACATGCTTGCCTGATTGGGCAAATAGTACACTATTGAAATTCTTTTTCTCATTTGTTAGCTTAAATTAAAGGAGGAATGATTGGTTTTGTAAAGCTAATTCAATTCTAAATAGCTTACTTTTTACAAAGAAAAATAATTTTTAACTTTCTTAACTTCTCACTATCTATGTACCCTTCAGTTTATAATGATAAATTTATTTTATGGTTCTTTTTTTATGGGTGAAGAAAAACTTGTGAACATTGTGGGTTTTTTATTAGCATTCTGCCTAGATTTTTCTTTTTGCTTTACAAGAAAAATCTCATTAAAGGGAATAAACATAAACCCGCATAAGCTCATGTACCACCACATATGTGCACATATATATCACGTACACACACACTGTATTTTTTACAATTCTGACACAATGAAGCAATTGCTACACAATATACCAATATATGTTGCTGTTCCTGTTTTCTTGTAATATCCTTCCATTAATTTCTTGAAAATACTTAAAATGAAATGAATGACAGCTTTTTGTAACAGAAAGTTAGAACTACAGTGTATCATTTTGTCTCAGAGTATGCTTAGAGGACAAGTAATGGTTGATCTTAAAATATTTTCTACATATGTGTATAATTTTGTTTCACTATGAATTAATAATTGACTTTAGATATATGAAACAAGCAAGCAAACGACAAAATATTCGCATCTTACAATAAGCAAAGAAGATTCACCTAAAGTCTGAGGACCTCATGATAGCAAGTGTGACAATATATAATGAAATTGTTCCCAAGACATCTGGCATTGACAAAGAATCAATGACCTTTGTACTTCTGGGATACATTGCTTAGAACTAGTAATTGACTCATAAAAAGAGCTAAGGTTGAGGAATAAGTGAAGGAATTGTTTACATTATAAAAGATAATTGTAAATGAAATACTTCTGTATGGCACTAGCATTAAGAAGTAGGACTATATCTAGAAGTTATCCAGTTAGCCTTTTACTTTTTATATTAGTGAACATGATTGTTTTTATGTGTTGTTATATTCAAGAAGTGATATTAAGCTTGTCATAAATATGTATGCATGTCTTGAACTGTATTAATAATAACTATCCATAATATCAATTGCTGTTTTCTCTATATTCTTTTCCTTTAGCTCTTTATACGAGGCACTAGGTAGATACTTGTCTTCTTTTTAATAGTCAACTTCTCCAATAACTTGGGAGATTTGGTGAAAACCATCTGGATAATTATTCTCCTCAATCTAAACTGCTGTGTTAAACAGAGTCTCTGAATTGATATCTAAATTGGTTAAGATTACTAGAACCAGAGTACAGGGATTCTGAACCCTGAGTTGTTAGGGTAAAATAAGTTAGTATATGAAGAATCCATCCAAACTGGAACCACAGTGAATACTCAGTAAAGCTTTGCTCTGATTATCATTCTGAAAGAAAGATTTCTTAAGGTGTGCTACAATTTGGTGGTATAAGTTTATTAAGGTATTTCTGTTCATATGAATTGCATGTGTTTGGCTGTAGAATTATTCATATGTTCTACTATAAAGAATCCAGCTCTGCTTAGAGTGTTATAGAAAAGAGGGCATTTATATCTAAAATTAGAAATTGTTCTAAAATTAGAAAAATTCTAAATCCCAAAAGCTATATGTCCCTAAACATTTTCGATGAGGAATTGTGCATCTGTATTTAATTTGTGGTACAGAGAAAAAAAAAACACTCATAGACTTGCAGTGATTACAAGTTGCTACTCTTTTGTGAGTGGGAAGGGGTAATCTAGCAACATATATCAAAAAACAATGAAGAATGCCTGCCCTTTAATCCAAACTCCTGTATCTAAGAATTTGTCACTACTAAATTATTAGGAAAATTATAAAAGATTCAGGCTTTGGTGGCCCCAACACGGATGCTACACAACAGATAACTGAAAAGCCTCTTATGTTCAATAGAACATGGTGAAATTACACAGCCTCTAGCCATCCCACAGACTACCACTGTGTCACCTTGTAAGTGATATTGGACAGTCAGCATTTATGTTGAAAACTGTCCTTAATATTTCTCAGAAATGTCAAGCTGTAAAAGTGATATGTGCTATATGATGTACTATCTTTAAAATTATTTGCATAAATATGCATAGAAAACTATTTGAGGAATATGCACTATTAACTGATTATCTCTGGATGATAGGATTGTAGATAATTCTGATTTTCCTTTTATAGCTGTGCTTTGTCTACAGTGAAATGATATTACTATAATAGTAGAACTTTTTTCACTTAAATGTGGTATGTAAGCATGTCAACATATCTTGTTTCAAATTCTATATATGGAAAATTGACATCTGTGAAAACTGTCACTTCCTTCATATTTGTAAGCATTAATAATTACAAAAGCGCATTGTATTTGGAAAACAATATGATAAAGCAAAATCTAGTTTTCAAACAGTATGTGTTTGCCTATTGTAGCATTTATAGTTTGACTAATGTTTTAAGTGTGCATGTATTCAACTGATCCATGAAGAATTCAAAATATGAACCATATTGTCAAAGAAAGTATGTTCGCAATTTTAGGCTTTATTTTAAAAATATCCCCAGAAAAACTATATTGGCAGCACTGAAATTCTGACCCATGTGTAGTGGACAGCAAGCTAACCATCTCAAATAGTGGGACTTTCACTGAGAATTTATGTCTTCATTTCAGTCCTTGGAAACAATTTGCTATCCTCAGAAATATACTATTTTGAAAATACGATCTTTATTTGAAATACTCTTTTAACAGTGCAAATAAATAAAAGAACCATACACACTTTCAGGAAAGTGACTTGCCTTCTGTATTGCACTAAATGGCGATAATGGGAGGATGTGCCATCCTACCTTTTGGCATGAGATAAGTGGCTAGACCCCCAGTATCTCTGCAGAGGAGAGCTCATGTGTTTGCTGCCAGTTTTCAAGTCAGTGCTTCTTACAGTTTCTACAATGTGTGTCTGAAATTTGGTGCTGACGCTGAATGCCTTCTTCTACTTTGGTATACCATTTCGGTAATCCATGCACAATTAAATTATATTACTTTATATTGGAAATTGTGATATCTGTTCTTTATTTACTGAAAGAAATAACTCTTTATTTTTCAGAGCTTCCATATGGCTGGGAAAAAATCGATGATCCCATTTATGGCACTTATTATGTTGAGTAAGTCTCTAAGTGTGATATTAACTTGTTATTAATACTTTGTGAAATTATGTTAGTATTTCATGTATTGAGCTTGTGCGGCTAACAGCCCCTTTATTTCCCTTTCGTCTTACTTTGAAGTATCCACAGAGACTCCAGCAGCTCTGGCGAGCTGGTTCTTGCTTCTCCAGCTGGTCAATTTGTCAGTCCTTTTCTTTGACTTGTGCTTCTATAACACCCTCTGGAAAAGCATGTTTCCCACTGTCCTCTAAATGAGTGATAATTAAAGACAGCGAAGTCAATGCCTTTCATGTTGCAATCAAAATGTTGAAGAGCTGACTGGTTGTGCAAAAGAGATGTTCTATTTCACCAAATTTCAAAGTCAATGAAATGAATCAGCCTTACTTTCCAGTTGAAGAATAAATCAAAATTTAGATTTTTATTCTCTTTTAGAACCCCATTTCATATCAACACTATTCTTTCAGTAGTTGAACTTTTTATGTTACATTACATTAATGTATCTTCCCATGTTTTATTCTGAATAAAAAGCCTATGAAGGATTAAATTATTTATACTTATTTGTCTAAGGAAAATCGGGAAATATTCATAATTTTCAAAATTTAAATATCTAATTTATTTTTCTTGAACCCTTTCTTTTGAAAGAGAATTCTTTTTTAATTCTTATCTATTATGTGATGTTCCTAATGTTATTTGGGTGAATGACAAAGCCTACATATTCCTGTGCAAAGTATATCACCCAAGAAACGCAGAGACTAAAAAGTTAAAGACATTTTCATTATTTATCCAGATTTCTCTAACCATTTTCTGTTTAGCAGTAATTAGCTACATGGCCAAGGGTTACAGACTGGTGGCTTTAGTGTTAAATTGTTTTTATAATAACTTTCAAGCAGTTACTGGGTTTTCATCAGGTGTCAAGCCCTGTATTGTGCCAATTGCACAGAGAGGTAAGACCAGTGTACTTCCTGCCCATGGGGATCGCCCTCATAGCACTTGTCTTGAATGCTTTGACCTACCATTTTCATTTGGAAAAGCCCCAATTTTGGCCCCACAGTCAGCCATTTACCAATCCACAGTAAAGGTGAATTCAGCTCATTTGCCACACGTAATCTGCAGACGTGGTCTCTCATGTCTAATGTCCTGAGGACACTCAGTAGGTACAAAAATAAGGTAAATACACAGAGGCATCTCTAGTCACAGAAATAAAAAGAGAATCGTTTGTAAATACTTAAAGCCTCTGAGTCCCACTAAATTGCTCATCAATTAAATTACTCATATATTTAATACTAATATAGCTGTAGTAGTATGAATAAATTTAACACTAAATGTCTCCAAGCAATGCTAGCTCACTGAGTCAAGCCGCATGGTGCCTAAGCCTGTTACATCTGAACTGTAAGGCAATTTTATATAAGGAAAGAGAACTGAGTGTAAGACATACCATGTCTTATTTTTAATATGCTTCCTTAAAGAATAAATAAGAACCCTTCCTCAGTCCAGATATTGGCAAACCCCATAAAGATTCAGAAAGCAAATATTTTGGGGGGCCACATAGCCTCTGTCACAGGTCTGCCATTGTATCTTGAAAGCAATCTAGCATTTAAATCATGGAGCTATGTTTCAATAAAACTTTATTTTCGAAAACAGACAGCTGGTTGAATTTGACATGCACATCAGAGTTTACTGATGATTGCCCTGTTGTAATTCTTCAGATTAGTTTTCCATGTCCTCAGCTCCTTTCAGTATTCCAGATGCAGAAAGGAGTGTTTAACTCACACCTTTCTTCTCTGCCCTCCTCACCTATCAAAGAGATGATACACCCACACGTCAGAAAGCTCTGCTTCCCACCTTCCTCATCTTGAGATGTGTGTTCCTCAGGCAGAGATCTGCTGCTGGTGGATCCCTTATCATCAGTGACTGACTTGGATAGTGGCTCTGACCTTACAAGACAATTTTTCTTGTTATCTTTATCCTCTGAATGATTTTTATTTGTCTTTGCCTAAAATCTCTGTATATTTTTCTACTTTTATTTTCCATCCATCACAGCCGTAGTCAGAAAATGATTCACAATGCAGGCAGTCAAGTCTTATGTAATTAGATCAGATTGACGGCTTTAATAGTTTTGGATTCCAAATGATTATGAGGTCGTATAAATAGGTCATAGTGAGTCAAAATAGTTTACCTTCCTTTCAGTTACATCCAGTTCTGTTATTTGTCATAGTCTTTTCCCCATTATGAGATTTCACAATGTATACCAATCTCAATAAATGTGTGTAGGTCCCCACGGAGAAAACTGATAAAATTGTTCAAACCTGAAAGGTAATGTTAACTAGAATGTTATTTTAATATTCATCAGAAACACACTTTGGAAAAAAATTTAAACATAATTAAAATGGCACAATTTATTTTATATATACGTGTGTGTGTACAGAGACCCATACACACACACAATGTATACACTACTTAATACCTTCCATCACAACAGAGACATCTTGTGAAATATTTTAATACATCTGTTTACATAGTTTGTTTTGACTCTGTGGCTCACCTTCGTACCACTATTATTTTTATGAGGTATATATTGGTTCTGAATAATAGTCTTGTTTATGGAAATTATAGAACATATATGTAAATATAAAAGTGATTCATCACTTTCAGTCCACAGAGTGTTTTTCTTAGAAAAAAAAGTCACCTAATTTATTATAGATAATTATATGGAAAACAGTAAATATCTACTCTAAGACTTAGACTCATCAACTTCTCAGTATGTATCATAAATATAAAACATAAACTGCCTAGATTAAGATGCTGCTTATAATTGTAGTGGTAACCTTAATGTCAACATCGTAAGGAATCATACATTTTAAATTTGCAAAGTTAATATTTAGTTAAGTAGCAAAACAAAGTTATCTGTTTTGAAAATATATGGTGAAGAAATGTTGATAATGCTATTAATGACAATGAGCAGTGGATTCTTTGTAGAATTATCTTTTTTGTTTGTTTAATTACACACCATGTATGCAATTACAAGTTCTGTTTACAAGATATGAAAAACATTCTGCCTTCCTGCTCTATAGCAAAAAAGCCGGTGTGGGGACACTGGAGAGCCATCGTAGCAGTTAGCCACTCTGCACATAGACCAAAAGCTGGCAATGGAGTGGGCCTGCTTTCCTCAGTAAGGGCGTGTCAGATTTAAATCTGTGTTGTGTCTCTGGCACAGTTGCACAAACTTACCTCTCCTGCTGGCAGGCAGGCAGATAGAAAGTCCAGCAACCAAGAGCAGAAGACAATTTACACAGTTAGAAACCCAACCTGAACAGGTTTTAACCATTATCACTGACTTTACCCTAGGAAGCTATGATTCTAAAAATACAATTTCTCCTACAAGTTTCAATTTTAAGATTATAGGTTTGATATATTCAAAAGCCAGAAAAGTCATCATCATTGTCAGTCATTGGTTTCATCTTGTCATCAAAATAGTTAACGTTTGTTGAGTGCTTAGTCTGTGCCAAATGAGCTAAGTGCTTGATAGTCTTCACCATGTTTATAATCCTCTCTTATGGGGATAATGAGTTAAATCATCTTAAGTTTACAGAAGAAGAAACCCAGGCTAAAAAAGTTAGGTGACTTACCCAGTACCACACATTATGAGACAAAGGGCTGAAATTTGGACTGCTGCAGCGTGACTGCAGAGCCCAGAAGCCAAACTCTTGCTCAAAAGGCCTCCAATAAATTTAGCATTTCTCACCCATAATAATGGCCCAAACAAGCCTTTGAGATGCATCACTGGAAAAGAATAACGGGATTCCTGAAGAGCAGATCCTCCTGGTTTCCTTCTAGTGCAGTTTCATGCAGGACACCCAGCAATGGAAGCACTGGGAGACAGCTTCTGCCCATGTTCTGAGCCACCAGCCCCAATGCCCAGAGTGGCCCTGGACATCTGGTCACCAAGAGCAAGCTCTGAATGAAGAGGAATGCTTACAGTGTGGATCTTAACACAGGAGAGCAGCACTCATTTGGAGCTGTGGAGGCAGCACACAGTTCTGTATTTTAAAGAACAATGGGCTTCACTCAATATTTTTAAATTTGATCTATAGACAGAGCAAAAGTCCAAACTTTGACTCTTGGTAGCAGCAGAAGGAATTTAGCCTGATTTTTCCTGACAGACACCAAATCCGTGATAGGGCAGCTCTTAGCAATGTATTCAGAAGTCCTAAAGTTGCTAACTAAAAATGTAACTGTCGCTGTTCATAAAGAAAGGAAAAAAATTTAATAAAAAGTACAAAATGTGGAGCTGAACAGCTGTGACTTTTGTACAAATGTGGTTTTCTCTCCTCTTTTGTGAAATTATGTCTGCTGGGTACATTTTAATGGCAGTTACACAATTTGCTTAACTAGCTGCTGGTCCAGAAGACACAATTTCCTGGGACAGCTTTCCCGCGAAGCTGCCTCCACCACGGAGAAGCAAACCAGGCAATCACAGTTAAAATGCTCGTGGGGACTGGCAGGTGTGACCTTCACGTGCAGGTTTTACAGGTTTTTCATGTGATGTCACACATCTGCTACAATAAAACATTACTTGGGTGCAATTCCAGAAAGTATAAAAAATATTGCATAATATTGTCCGTGTGACATTTACTGTAAAAGGAAAATCCCGTTCATTTCATGGTTCATGGTGAGTATCCATTGTGACGTGGCAGGTTGGGAAGTGGTTAAGAACGCTTCTCTCAGAATACATATAAAACACTTCTAATTAAAATCAACAAAAGAGAGTACCCATCTAACATCTTTCTTTCTTTCAAGTATTTTTTCTTATGCTGAAAATTAGTTTTCCAAACCATGTCCATGTTTTCGTCAATCTTTAAAACTAGAAAATGTCTTAAATGCTTTTTAAACAGCTACTTAACCAAGAACTCTTTTCCTCAACTGAAAACCTTTATGGTAGAAGATTCTAAACTGAAGTGACACTGTTGGTGAAGTCACTCTGTGACTTTCTATGCTAAGGTGAACTCTGAATCTTATAAGCAGCACTTGAACACAGCACTTGTTATATCACTGAGTAGCCAAAAGTATGTGCTGCAGAATGGCCCAGTGTGCCACCCGACCTGCGGCTCCCCAGCCATGAGATCTTGGGTTGGCAAGTTATGGAGAAGGAAGACTTAAGGGAAGGAGAGAGAAGTGGGGGGATGCTTACTGTGCACTTAGTGCGTTATGCTAAGTGCTTTCCATGTACTAGCTGATTTAATCCCCACGGAAACCCTGTAAAATCTGTATTAGTATCCCTATTTTATGGCTAAGGAAACAACAGCATAGCCATTTCCACAAGTACTGCCTGCGATTTAGAGCCAGGATTTGCACGTAGGTAGTTCCAGAGTGGGTATTTAGCACTTAACAGAACGTATGTAGTAAGCTCTTCCTGATATAAGTTATTTTTAAAATCCACATATCCCAATAGGTACAAACTGTCTCTCCTTTTGGTATTTCTTGTTTTCATGATCGCAATAAATCCCCAAAAGTAAAAATTCCTAAGGGAAATTATATGATTTTGAAAGAAACATGTAACTTAGTCTCATGACCATAGTTAGAGTTTGCCATGTTGGATGAAAGATTTACTTTCATAATCCTGGTACTGTTCTACTACACATCAGTTGAAAGGCTTTTGTTTTTTCTTTTTTACTCCTCATGCCAGGCTGTCTCAAACATTTTTATACCATGACACTTTCAAATGAAGTCTCGTACCCAGTCTGTCTTCTCACCACTCCCATCTGGTGAGGATCTGGATGCCCCTCACCTAGCCCTGTCGGGAAGTGAGATCACCTTCCTGCCATGAGGCACCTCACCCTGCTGGCTCCTTGTAACAGGATCAACACCTGCTCTGTATCCGACCACCCTCTTCCAGCCCTAAAGGGCTTTCCCACTGAAGGGCAGAAAACTTGACTCTAATCAATTATACTTTTATTAGCAACTGTTCTATCTCATAAACTGCATTGCTTAACAAATCTTCTGGTTCCAAATAGAGAACGTTTTAGGCACCCGGAAGTTTCACTCAGTTTAACTGCAGATCTACTTTTACAAATGTCAGTGAATTATTTGTCTTGGCATCAGAGTTAGATATAAATGCTATCTTTTGCAAACAATTTTTATAATTCAAGTAAATCATTTTCTTTGTCTTAAAGTCAGTAATAAACAAAGGAACTATTATTCTTCCCTCAACTTCCCGTTGATCACACGAGTGTATGTATTAGCAAATAAGATGATGGTAACATAACACATTTGGTGGGGGAGGGGTTTGTTTGTCTTCTAGCTTTTTTATGAATCTAACAAATTAAATAGGGCCCTTGTTTAGGCACAACTGATGAGGTTAAACTCAGATAATCTGCACAATAGTACACAAAAACAGGGAAACTTTCTGACCAAGGGCAACAGTGTAAGGTACACAGACCTGAGTCCTGGTCATCCCAGAGGCAGGAATGGTCTCAACTGGAGACACTATGGCAGTGTCTGCCAAACAAGGAATCTCTGTTCTCCTTCTGCTCCGTCTTGTTCATGGAATCGTGAGAACTTGAGAATGGCCTTGCAAAGGCAGGGAGGACATCTGAATTTGAGAATTACTGCTCACAGGAGTGGCAGACTACATACTGGGCTGAATGTGAGCTGCCTGGGAAGTGAGGACAAAAAGACCTGTAGAGAGTGCTACCCCTCCTGATGGAAAAGGGGACCCCTGTCCCAGAGGCCTCATTACTGGACAACCCAGAGAACACTGCCAGCACCTGCACTGGGGTGTCCTGTCTGCCTCTCACCAAGGCAATGTTACATAATGAGCAGATAATTGTTATTTTATTATTTATTAAACGGTTAGTTTATGTAGCTTATTACCTCTCCTCTCTCCAGATTAAACATGCTGGCCTTCTTGTGCATGAACTGCAGATGGTCTCATGCTAACAGCCTGTGCCGTTACATACTTTGGAGTCATACATAGTATCCTAGACTAAGTTCTAAAGTTAGCACATGAAGTGAAAACTGCAGAGTCAAAATTATCCTCACCGTTCCTCAGGAGCCTGTCATTGGAGACTAGCAGACAGAAACAAGATGACTTTTTTCTTTTGATCTAAAAAACGAAATCCTTGTGGAATTAAAGTAGTTGGCCAGCAGTTGGGTTTATTAGATCTTTAACAGACACATAACTTGAATCACATTCAGTTCAGAGAGATGCTGACATTATCAAAGGTATGAAGGAACTTAGTCCGAATGAGGGATTAGCAGATTCTGAGTCCCCATCACTGGATAAAGCAGATAATGATTATCCCAACAAGGCAAAACGTGCTGCCCCCTCACCCCCACCTGAGAACCATAATTTATTTCTTTATCAATATGCAGATGTGTTTTTCAGAATTCTTTTTTGTGTCATGAACCATGATGCTAATAATAGCTTGTAATTTTTTGCATCCTTAATTTAGAATTGATGGGTTAGGACAAAATTACATTTCACTTCCCTGGCTTTTATCTGGGAAATGAGTGGTTTGGATTGGGTGATTTGCTAAAGACTCTTCTAGTTCAAGGAATATCCATTGCACTTGTGTTAACCAGAATGAAATTGGCCATTTTTCTCTTAAAAGCGTCCTTATTTTCTCATTATGTCAGCTGCTGATCAAAGAATACTTAAAATTTTCAGAGTATTTTCTTTTAATCTCTATTTGGCTAGATTAGCGGTTCTCAACTTGTGGGTCATGACCCACAGGAACCGTATTAAAGGGCCACGGCATTAGGAAGGTTGAGAACCACTGGGCTAGATAGTAACTTATATTACCATTCTCTTTTGTTTGTTTTAATTATTTTAATAATTCTATCACTTGAGTGTTATGGAAAGACTTCTCAGAAGGGTGGACTATTAAAATGGAATCTTCTTACTAAGCTCTGGAAAAATAGAATTGTAACTGATATCTAAAGACATAGGACTGATACTAAGATTGTCATTAAAGGGGCAAAATGATAAAGTATAAATTTATAAACAAAAAGAGCTAAGAACTATATTTTAACCACTGTTGTAGTTGAATACATTTGAAGGGAAAATTGTTTTCCATTTTTTATAATAAAAAGTGACTTTATTGAACATTATTTATTACTAGTATTTAACAGATGACTTCATATTTAACTAGATGAAATATTATAATAGACTCTGCTAATCATATAATGAATCACAGAAATATTTATCATCAGATTTCACATTTATACTTAATCTAGCTAAGTAAGCTGAACTGCAGAATTGTCACGGAAAAAAAGTGCTATTTTGTGGCAGCTAAGAAGGTTAACTGGATCTCATAAAAGCAAAAGAAAGCTTATTTGTTATGATAAACCAATAATATTAGTTTTACATTAATTTAGTCTAGAAGAAACTTACCATTAGGTGTCTGATTTCTGAAAACTTAGTAAACAGTTGAGTTCATCAGAATGTAAAGAACTAAGTTCCTGTTTCCACTAATCACAACCCTTATCTATGGAAGTTGGAAAAATCCATTCTATTCTTAATTTCTCCAGTTTTAACAGGACATCAAAAATGTGAATACATATTTAGATAAGTAAAGTCATAGGAACTGTTATCTTTCCTTTGTCTGTAGTATTGCTCAGTATTCTGGTTAAAGGCATTGAACCCATATGTAAATTTTATCTCCAAGGGAGTCCTCCTTACTTAACTACAAATCAACCTGAAGAAGTAGTATTAAGTCACCACTATTAAGCACTTGTTACATATTGCCATTCTGCAGAACTCATTTAATCATCATCACAATGCTTTGTTATTTCTATTTTTCAGTCAGAGAAAATGAAACCTACAGAAGTCAGCTAATAAATGATAAAAATCAAGTTGCAGCCCAGGACAGACATTAAGAGACTTTACATGGCCCATATTTAAGCTGCACTTGACTCCCAGACTCTAAATAGTCCAATAATGTTAAAATCAAATTAATACAATGCTCCTCTGAAAACGTTTTCATATATTACATCTTGTTTGCTCCCCAAAACAGTCCTAAGGGCCTGGCAAGGTGATTCACATTTGAAAGCCTAGCCCCTTGGGAGGCCGAGGAGGGTGGATTGCTTAACCTCAGGAGTTCCAGACCAGCCTGAGCAAGAGTGAGATCCTGTCTCTTCTTAAGGTAGAAAAAAACTAGCCAGGCATGGTGGTGCATGCTTATAGTGCCAGATTCTCAGGAGGCTGAGGCAAGAGGATCACTCGAACCCAGGAGTTTAAAGTTGTGAGCTATAATGACTCCATGCCACTGTACCCAGAGCAACAGAGTGAGACTTAATCTCCTAAAAAGCAAACAAAAACACAGTTCTATGAGGTGAGTAGGATATTTACAGATGAGGCAGCTGCAGTTCAGAAACATTAGGGAAATTTCTCAAAGACAGTGTGAGTGGTAGACAGAATCTCCAAATGTAGCTTAAAGCCCAAAGGTTGGTTTGATCTCACAGATGGGAGAATGACACCTCAGACTCATTATTAGTGGCTTTGAAACTGGCTTTCACTTTGGTGAGACCCTGCACGACACGTGCGATTGAGGGTCCCAGGGCAAGCAGGTGGCTCCCCCAACTTCTGGTTGATGAGAGTGCCAAATGTCACACTCACGGAGTGAGAAGTCTACCACTTATGAAGAGTAACTTTCCTAAGAGCATCAATGGGAGAGTTCTCACTCGAGAACTGTCATATAAAAAAATCCCTTGCTGCAATGAATCCCCAACAATAAAAGAAGAAAGAAAAAAAAATCCCTCGCTGAGTAAGTGACATGTTTCCATTTCTTTGTTTTAATTGACAAATAATAATTGTGGGTACTCCTGGGTCACAGAGTAATGTTTTGATACATATATAGTGATCAGATCAGGCTAATTAGCATATCCACTGTCTCAAACATCATTTCCTTTTGTTGGACACATTCAGTATCCCCCTTCTAGCCATTGAAATATCTATTACTGTAACTGTAGTCATCCTGGAATGGTATAGAACACTAGACTTACTCCTCCTCTCTAGCTGTAATTTTATATCCCTAAATAAATCTTTACATGTCTTATGTTATCACTGGACCTCAGAGAGACTTAACATGGCCAGCAACACAGAATGTGCTTTCCAGAGTTTTGAGACACGATATCCATAGTTTTGTTATTGTTGACTAGCCACCGTTCTCCCTCACACGCTACTTTAATTGTATTGTGATGCCCTAACTCCATCCATTTTGAGCAAGTGAACCAGCCCCAAGGGAAGTTGAAAGGCAGCCCTTGGAAGAGACCCTTCTGGTTTAAAAACCCTGGCACACAAGCCGGGTCCCCTGGCTCCTCATTTATGCCCTCACCACCATTTTATTTCTCATGTTTTCTAGTTTGTAAAAAATACACACACACATTTCCTAGTGAAACATATTCAGTCACTGTTTCTATGTACATAACCACTGAGTTCAAAATAATTGTTCTGTACTTTGACATTTTTTTTCTTTAGAAAGTCAAGGGTAATTTATAATGTCTTTAAAGGTTCCAGTCTCTTAATAAAAACTGATAAAAAGAAATTAAGAATAACCATTGCAGATTGCCAGACATAGCTCAGGTCTGTGCACACATAAGTAATTTAACTTGAAAAGTTAAGTGTATATTTGTATCAGAACCACATAAATCTATGTTCTTGGATTTGGGTGCTACATGGAGCTGGGCTTGATTCATGCATCTGCCCCTTACTAGGAGGTCTGCATAAAATTGTTTACCCTCTCTGAGGAGCAGATGAATTGAAAGTATCCAGCCTGTGAAGCTGGGGTTTGACACAGAATATTTGCTAAGTGAATATTAGCTCTCACATTCCCTCCACCATCTACTCTTGGCCCCTTCTCTCCTTTATTTACAAGGCTGGCATTCTTTCTTCATTATTTCATTCAATGAAGGATATTAAAAAGAATTTAAATCTGAGTAGGAACTAAGTAACTTTAAAGTGTACAAAGTGGAATATTCTTCAGAAATATCCAGCATCACACCTTTCAGGTTCTTTATTTAGAGCTACAGAATGAAAAACACAAACTCAGCCCAATGTGGGGGCATAAAGTTGTGTTATGGAAAAGAGAAAACAAGTTACTTAAAATACATATTCCATTACACCTACATGAAACTATCATCTAGAGTGTATGAAGCTTTGATCTTCTAGTAATGGCATAATTTTAGACATAGTGTGTTAATTATGTAAAACTCTGCAACAATATTCGTCCTCAATAAATCAATCTATTAAAAACAACAGTGAAGCAGCTTATTACCACCTTTGTTTGCTCTTGCTGGACCTTTATCCTCTATTGCCACTACCTTTTTTTTCTCCACACCTTTTCTATCTTCCCAGCATCCTTATTTTGAAGAATTATAGCCTCTTGTTCACACCAAGGCCCCGTGGTCACCTTTAATGGCAAGTTATTGAAAGATTCTCTGCAGATCCTCAGTATCCAGGCAATAGATTCTTTTCTCTCCAAAAGTCATCAGAAGCATTTTTAAATTTTTTTTTTGGTTCTCTAACCATCTCCCTTCTCCAGGATCACATTCTAGCATATAAAAGGAATAACTGGGCGGTGCCTGTGGCTCAAAAGGAATGGGTGCCAGTCCCATATGTCAGAGGTGGTGGGTTCAAACCCAGCCCCAGCCAAAAACAAAAAACAAAACAAGGAATAACTATTTGATTCCTCCCTGGTCTGTGTAGTCATACAGACTCATAGTCAGGGCTGGGCACAGTGGCTCACACATGTAATCCTAGCACTCTGGGAGGCCAAGGTGGGTAGATCATTTGAGCTCATGAGTTTGAGATCAGCCTTTACAAGAGCAACCCCAACCAGAGTAGTTGGGCATTGCAGCAGGCGCCTGTAGTCCCAGCTACTTGAGAGTCTGAGACAAGATCACTTGAGCCTAAGAGTTTGAGGTTGCTGTGAGCTGTGATGCCACAGCACTCAACTAGGGGCAAGAAACTGAGACTCTGTCTCAAAAAAAAAAAAAACTCATAGTCAAGAATAAAGCTTTTAATTTAAAAGTCTTTTCCTCATCTCTGAACATTGGACTTGGAAACCTGGAGAGTTTGGGTAGTATAGGGAATTGGAATTATCTTTATGACCCTTTGATTTCTGGAATCTGCCATAGTCTCGTCCATCTCCCCTCACTAGCATTCTTTCTCTGCTCGCTCCTTCCTGGATAATCTCAGACATTGTGATGTTGCCTATGTGATTTCTCACTATTCTGAGTGTCCTAAATAATTTTCTGACTGTCCTTGAAGTTAACCCCAAAGTATTCCTGTATCCATGGCTGTGTAAGTCTATCATTATATATGAATGCATATTTTTTGGATTTCACTTGACAAACTGTATTGTGACTTCACATTTTAACCACACATAAGTAATTCATTAGGAAATAGAAGACCAGTTCCACATAGAGTACAGCATATTATCAGTAACACTCTTCTCGCCTTTTCTGTACATGGAAATGTCCATTTCCCTGGACAATGCAATTCTCCATACTCAAGGAATTTCTCTTATTTATCCTCATACTCCAGGCAAGAACAGCATTGGAGGTATCCAGGAAGTGATGCTGAAACTACCGAGAATTCTAGAGAGCACTACACTTTCCCTACAGCCCTTTTACTCCTCCCAACTTCAGTAATAAGCCACATCCTCCAGGAGGAGACTTCAAAGCTAGAGATCCACTAAACTAAAACATGATGTGAGCAGGGAGATCTTTGAACAAAACAAACTCTGCACCATGACTTGGAGCTGTCCTCCAGTTCTTGTAGCTTCTGTCCTCTCCCCTGTGCCTCGTGCTCCCACACAGCCACCCACAATCATATGCATGTGTGTGTGTGCTGGTCCCATACTCCAGATGGGCAGAACTGAATATTACTGAACACCTTTATATCTGCTACTCTCTTCCTAAAATTCCCCTTTCTCTATCTGGCCAAATACTTCCATTGTTCTAGAATCTGTTCACATGTCCCTTCCTTTCTCAGTCTTTCTCTGACCCATCAAACCAAGTTGTCTTTTCTTCCTGTGAGGACTCACTTTGTACACATTTCAGCACTTTTTAACATATGCTCTTTTGTTTTACTCCCAGGTCTCCCCAAGAAAATGCCTTGTGTTATACTTTTCTAGCCACTTCTAGAATGATGAACTCATGCCAACTTCATGCAGGACTGTTTTAAAACTAAAAGTCCCACATTCCAGGAAACTCCTCAGTCCTAAGCAAACTGAAATGGTTGGCCACCCACATGTGCGCTTCACCACTGGATTCAGACCCCGATCACTGTTCTGTCCCCAATGTTTAGCTTACTGAGTAACCAGTGACCTCATAGGTATATGAGAGACATAAAGAACTTAAATCATTCAGTCAGACTGACAGATACCAGTGGAAAAGGACTTACTTGTCTTGTCTCTAATACAGAAAGATCTTGAAATAGTGTAGTCTTTTAGTTTCCCTCCAGATGAACTCTTTATAAATCACTGCTTTTACTCACTGTAGTAGCACAAGGTTAGATATACCTTTTATAACAATGAACTTCTCCTGCACTCAGCAATAGCATTTTGGAAAGATAGTTTACAGTAGTAGGAAGGATTAGATAAAGAACAACTTTAATGCATTTCTAGTGGTTCTGAATTTTTTGAAATTGGATCTTTGTATCTTATAAGTTATGGAAGCTTAATGACATGATTGACAGTAGACCTGGCCATATCTGCTAGGAGTAAAATACCACATTTTCCATGTAATTAATGAATAGTCATGGCTTACTGATGAATTTTCCTTATACATAAAATACATATTACAGGTCAATGTCTTAATTCAATAACTATGGGGGGAAGGAGAGAGCTCACTTATATGAAAATACACATTTTGAGAAGCCAGCCTTGTGTGGAGTAAAGAAACACTTCACTGAGAGTTTCAGTGCTGACACAATTATCACCATTGGCCACAATCCCACTTCTCACCTGGACGCTAATAGCCCCAAAGTAGACACCCTCATGTGAAGAAGAGCAGGAGAAATTACCATGTGAATAATTCAACCTCCCCCCTCAAATCTGCAAAGCGAACTCATATTCCCCCAGGTACGGTAGGGAATAATGAATGGACATTTATAGAAAGAAAATTATCACTTACGTGTTAGAATTGGGAAAAAAATCTTTCAAGAGGCAGGATTCAATTATTCTGCTTTAAAAAATGCTCTAAGTAAAATAGATACAGTTCTTCCATTTATCCAAAGCTCATATTTTAAAATAACTTATATTTAAAACATTAGGTTTTAATCTAGTCCTTTTATAATTCATCTTTCAAAGCACTGCAAGGCATACATTGCATTATGTAACCCTATTTTATAATTCTTTTTTGTTCTTGTTTTCCCTGCTAAACAGTGTACTTGATTAATCTTTCTCCCTCCCCACACATTAGTGCCTAGCAAAAAGAATTTGAGGAATAAATATTTCATGTATTATGATAGTGAGCATTCATTGACTACTTATAGCCAGGCACTCTTCCTAAGTTATTTACTCATGTTAAGTCATTTATCATGAGGTGGGAATCATTTTTAATCTGACATTATAGATGAAAATTCTAAAACACAAAGAGAGTAAAATGATGTGCTTGAAGTAACACACCTAGGATGTGCTGGGCTTGGCTGTGAATGTGAGCAGTGTGACCGAGCTCTTGGTTATACTTCAGGAGGGGATGATTTTCCATTTGTTTGTGTCACCTGTACTTTCTTTCATCAGGGTTTTGTAGTTCTCCTTGCAGCTATCTTTCACCTCCTTGGTTACATATTTTCCTGGGTATTTAATTTTCTTTGTAGCTATTGTAAATGGCACCAAGTCCTTGACTTGACTCTCCACTTGAATGTTATTAGTATATCAAAATGCTACTGATTAGTGTTGTTGATTGATTTTGTAAACTGAGGCCTTGATGAATTTATTTATCAATTCCAAGAGTCTTTGGGTGGAGTCTTCATGTTTTTCCAGATTCAAGATTGTGTCATCAGTAAGCAAGAATAGTTTGACCACTTTCCAGATTTTCATGGCCTTTATTTCTTCCTCTTGTCTGATTACACTGCCTGGGGACTGAGCACTATGCTGAATAGACGTGGTGACAGCGGACGCCCTTGCCTGTTCCAGTTCTTAGGGGTCATGCTTTCAACTTTTCCCCAGTACTTTTCAGTATGATGTTGACTATGTTGTCATATGTGGCTTTTATCATTTTAACACATGTTCCCTCTATCCTTGATTTGTTGAGGCTTAAATGTAAGTCATAAAACCATAAAAATTCTAGAAGAAAACAAAAGAAATAACTGTTGTAGACATTGGCCATGGCAAATAATTTATAACTAAGATACCAAAGGCAAATAAAGTAGCAACAAAAATGAATAAATGAGACTTAATTAAACAACTTCTGCACAGCAAGAAAACAATCAACAGACTAAATAGACAACCTACAGAATGGGTGAAAATATCTGCAAACCATACGTCTGAGAAAAGACTATGTCCAGAAACTACAAAGAACTCAAACAAATCAATAAGAACTCATGCAAAAGACAAAAACAGACGTTTTCCAAAGGAAGGTAGCGAAATAGCCTACAAATACATGAAAAAATAATCATCAGGAAAATGCAGATACAAACTTTAGCCCTATCAGAATGGCCATTATTTAAAAGTCAAAAAAAAACAATGGATGCAGGCGTGGATGCAGAGAGAAAGGAATGTATACTGTATGTGTATACTGTATTGGCAGGACTGCAAATCAGTATATTCTCTATGTAAAACAGTATGGAAATTCCACAAAGAAATAAAAGTAGACCTATCATCCAATGCAGCAATCTCACTGCTGAGTATCTACCAAAAAGAAAAGAGGTCATTTTATTAAAAGAGACACCTGCACTCAAATGTTTACTGCAGCACAATTCACAGTCACAGAAATGTGGAACAAACCTAATTGTCCATCAATTCACAAGTGAATAAAGAAAATGTGGGGTGTGTGTGTGTGTGTGTGTGTACCATGCAGTTCTCCCTAGCCATAAAAAGGAAGGAAAAGCAACTTGGATAGATGGAACTGGAGAATGTTATCCTATGTGAAGTATCTCAGGAACGAAGAACCAAATACCATATGTTCTTTCTAAAAAGTGGGGGCTAAATGATGGGCACACAGGCACAAAGAGATGTAAAGGACATTGGAAACCAAGAAGTGGGAGGGGATATGAGATAAACACTTACCTCTGGGGAACAGTGAACACTATTCTGATGGTGGGTACCATAAAGCCCAGACTTAAGCATTACACAGGGTATCCATGTCACAAAAACCTTTGTTCTCCCTTAATATTGCAAGATTTTTTAAAAAGTGGGAAGTTAGAATAGAGGTCAAAGAAAGCCTACTGGTTCCAGGCAATCAAGAAATTTCCACTGTCTTGATTCGTTTGGGAGGCCCCCAGAGAAGCCAGTTTGCATAGAAAGTATGTTGTACTGAGCAGCAACACCAAACCCCAAGCAGTCTTCCCTCTCCTGACATTGAGGGCTGCATCCCTGATGTCCCCACATTTCAGCCCTAACATAGTGCTTTTCCTGGTGAGCACGTTTCTACTGGTGCATGAGACAGCAGCTGCTAGTTACGAGCCCCTTAGCTTTCGATCTTCCATCACCAGAGTGGGATGACATATCCCCCTATCACTAGAATGTGTTGAAAGAGTCTCTGTTTTGAAGAATTCCACAGGTCTTACCCAAATGCAGAATGGTTACATCAAATAAACTGGCCCTAAATTTCTCATCAAGTTCTGACTGTCACAATACATATTTAATGGGAGGGTGAAAGTGGAGAACAGCGAGATCTGTCTCCTTTCGTGTGTGCCTTGCTCCATCCCTGCATTTATTCAACAAATACTTAATGGGTGCTGTGTACCTCATGCCTTGGAAACATTTTACCTATGGAACAATCTCCATTCAAAAGCTGTCTACTCTCTCCCACATGATTTTTTTTTAAGAGAGAATCTTGCTCTGACACCCACTAAAGTACAGTAACATCACTGCTTACAGCAACCTCTAACTCTTGGACTCAAGCAATATTCCTACCTCAGCCTCCCAAGTACTTGGGACTACAGGCACTCACCACAGTGCCCAGCTAATTTTTTTCTATTTTTAGTAGAGACAGGTCTCTCTTTTGCTTATTCTGGTCTGGATCTCCAGCACTCAAGTAATCCTCCTGCCTCGACCTCCCAGAGGGTTAGAATTATAACCATCAGCCACCGCGCCTGCCCCACATTGATCATTTACGGTTGTCAACTGAAGTCAAGATGATAGATGTAGAGGTGTCATTCACAACTGGGCACTAAGAATGGCCCTCTCTAAAAACCCCAGGAAAGGCAAGGTGGGCATGAGCAGGCTGGAATATGCAGAGCATTGCTGGTGAAGTTCAGATGACGGCCTTGGTAAGCTTCTGCAGATACTGAAGGGCTCAGGGTGCGTGACCTTCCTTCTAATTCCTCCATCCCTTTCCATAGGGAAGACGGTGACAGTCAAGTAGAACGCTGGCCTGGGAGTACCTTTAGCAGCATATCATCTAATCAGCTGCAAATATTTCCCTCCCTTAGTGCTTGTCTGAAACTTCTGATGGCAAAAGTCCTCTTCAAGAACAAGATAGCATTTCCTAGTACTCCCCAAGGCCACCTACAGAAAAGGAGACTTGCACATACATCTTACCAGGCCTGAAGCTCCTCATGCAGCACCTCTCCATACATTCTCAGCCTCTAACTCAGGGGCTGCAACCCTGGCTGTGCATTAGAAACACCTGGGGTGCTTTCTGTTAAATGTCAATGGCTGTGAACTCTAGTCTGAGATTATGCATCAGTTCATTTAGGGTGGCTCTGCACCTTCCTTTTTTGTTTGTTTTAAAGTGCTCAGGTTCATCCAGAATTTCAAGTGTAAGGGACATTAGAAACCAAGAAGTGATTTCCACATATGAATTTATTTTAAGTTTCCATTCCATGGTGAGAAAGAGGGTCAGACTGAAGATAAGTGAATACAATGGCAAAGTAAAAGCTGTGGGATCTCGTTTTCGAATATTTTCATCCCTTTTGCTGTTTTAATATGGTGAAGTCTCTCCTCAGTATTCTTTCCCTCTGTAAAGAAAAAATGAAGTTGGTAGGATATACACACTTCAGAATATGACTTTTACTCCTTTGGATTTTAACATCCAAAGAGTCCCTTAGTAAAATATGACAATGGCCCAGATATAATTAAATAGTAAGAATTCTTGGTAGCTTCCCAGGCTCCTGTTCTGTATGGAAGCCAGATGAAATGGCTGGTACTTATCTCACAGAGCCTAAACAATAGGGAAGGATGGCATTTGTCATTCACATCCTTTGTACACATTGTAAACCCCCCAATCCTTGCTAAAAGGGCTGAAACTATTCATTTTTGGAAGCATAAGGAAGACAAGTTTCTATTCAGCTACAATCACATTTCTTTGTGATAAGTCTTTTAGAGCCTGTGAGCATTTTGAGTTTGAAATGAATGACTTCATTTGTGACGATGTAAATGTTCTGTAGCAATTAGCCCAGGGTACTAAAGCCATATCCAGCTTCCGCTGTGGGTGGGCACAAACTGGTTCCTTAGTATTTTCACTCTCTGTAAACTCCAGAAACTCACTTTGATGGTGAATGGGATATTTTCAACATACTATCCATAATAAAGTAGGTAGCTACAAGTTAGCTTTTCTAAGAAAATATTACATGCAGGTAGCAAGTTGGAGGAACCTTAATATATGTACAATTATCCCCAATGTTACTTGTAATGTATTTTCTAAAGATAAAGTTATGCCTATGATCAACAATGGCCTAACAAAAGAGAACTAGAACAGACAGGAAATGAGAAAAGCTGATACCTCAGTACTTTTCAAAGCTGTTACTTGGTTTCTTGAAATTACTGACATATATTTGAAAATAAAATCTTAAAATACACCTCATTTAGTTATTGAATGAATCAATTATTGTCATTCATTGTGTTACGTGCTTGATATCCAAAGTAAATAATATGTGTGCCTTTTATATAGGAATACACAAACCAGAGAAGGAACTAAACATGAAATGCACTTAAAACACTATGATAAAGTTAGCAAAGCCTGTGAAATTCATTATTGTAAAATGATCACTTAGGATGTTGCAAACTACATCACAGAAACCTCTTTAATCAAGACCTGGAAAGAATGTCACACAAAACTTAGGAATACTATGTCCTTCTGAACAACTGGCTTGGGTTTATCAAACTCTGAAAAGTACAACTAGTTTTTCTCTCTTGTCAAATTAGTAACTTGAAGCTCAAAGCTAATTAGCAGCATAACTCCAGTAAACAAATAGAACCCCATATTATCAATTATTCCTATTGACCTCCCACCTAGACTCAACTAACTTCACCCTGATTCTATTTACTCTTGTTGTTGTTTTAAAGCACCTCAAGTCCTCTTAATAATGAGGTGGGATATGAGAAATAAGTGAACAAACTGCGATTGGAGAGGTCTCTTCTAGGTCCCACAAGAGCCTAAGGGGAGGGATATCACAGGAGTGTGACTAGGAGAGGTTAGGGACGGAACCATGGGACAGATAGGAAGAGCATCACAGTAATGATAATAGCATCTGTGGCACTTAAAATACTCGAATAAAGAGCATCCAGAGCTTCAAAAATAATGACTATACCCCAGAGTTCTGAGGGTTTCCCTGTGCACCTGTGTTTTGTAAACATTTCTCTTGTCCTCACAGCAACCCCATGACATAGACATTAATGCTCCCATTTACAGATAAGGAGATCGATGCTTACCGCGTTAGACATGAGCCTACGATGCCACTCAAACCCAGGTGTCTTGAGTGCTGCACCACTGGCACACTGAATCTCACCTGGAAAGATAAAAAGCCTGGTAGGGTGTTGACTGTCAGAGTATCTCCAAGTGTATCCAAAGCAACGGGCACCAGTAGTGATGCAGGCAGGATGGAGTGACAGCAGTGGGTAAGTGCAGAGTCGGGAATCATATATTTTTAGGTAATAGGAAGGTTTCAGAAAGATTTTAGTGAGGAGATTACATGATAATGGAGAAAAGGGAAGAGAGGCTGCAAACTCTGGCCCTTCCAAATGAGAGCAGGAGCATCAGAGTTTACGGGTTGAGCAAGCTTTGAAACCCATATGCTTGTGTACTCACACAGCTCGCTACACACCACAGCCATGGTGACCTCGTGGTGCACAAGAATGTTACAGAAGCATTTTGCTGCCAATAGAAAATGGTTTTACATAGAAAAATTTACTGCAAAACCCTTATGGGTAAGTTCCATTAACACAGAACATTGTTATGAGCATCCTTTTCCTAAGTAGCACCCGAGGCAATCAGAACAAGCTCCTGGTGCTTCTGAAATCTCCCCCAAAACTGTTTCTTATAGACTCAAAGTGATGACAGTGATGGTGGTGATTGAGAGGATGTTAGTGGTGATAACAGCTAGTACTAATTACTGAGCATGTATCTGTGCTCGAAACCATGTACCAGTATTCTTTGTTACATTTACAAACACCCCAGGAAGAAGGCAATATATGCTTGCTCATATTACTGATTAAGATTCCAAGATTCTGGTTCAATAACTCACCCAAGGTCATGCAGCTAGTCAAGTGATAGAGCTGGAATTTGAATACAGGACTGATGGATGCCAGAGCCTACCACCATCCTGCCTCCCATGAGGAAAGAATTAGACACGACAGTCTTCTTGCCATGTTCTGGCAACTGATTTCCATCTCACCAGGAATGGTCGGATGCATGCATATGCAATAATGAAAGTTGGTTGTTGAGACTTTGCTTCTTGAACTCCTTTCCTTTCTAATGTGTACTTTCAGGAAACACAGTGAGTGGTCCGCAGTGGGGGTGGTGTGCCTGCATGCACAAGTTACATACTCTCTGGGCGCACCTGCCAGTGTGAGGTCATATACTGAAAGGAGAAAATGGTAGATTAGAGGTCCACTATAGAAATAGGCACAGTCAGGTCCCAACTTTCCCACTTACCCGACATGTGATTTCCAGTAAGTTATGTGGCTTCTCTGTGTGTCAGTGTCAGTCTCGTTACCCTTAAAGGGAGGAATAATTAGAATTCAAGATTGTAGTTTATGAGGCTTTGCTGAGGAAAATTATTAACATATATATAGTATCTGGCCCAGAGTTAAGTACTCAGTATGTCAATTCCCCTTCTAACTCCTCACTCCTCTTCATGGTTTCTACACCATAATTCTATTTTGGTTTTCACAAATACCCAGAATCGATGTAGATACCAGCCCTCTCGTGGGGCATTTATGTCCTAGAGGAAAAGCAACGTGAAACTGCTACGAGTCAGGGTTGTTGGTCCTTACTCTCCCACGGGTGAGGAACTCTCAATTTCAAACAGCCTGTTCTGCAATGATGATAGTTTTCTACTCAGTTGAGCTGGGCCATGGTTGCTTGAAGCCACTCTGTGTCCGATATGTATGAGTTGCATCTCACCATGTGAGTATGAATTTACTTCTGATTGATTTCACCATCAACCATCCTCCATGGCTCTTTTATAACTTCCCTACGCATCCTTGGGAGGCTTTCTCCTGGATCCCATCCCTTTAATCAGATCTGACTCTAAACAGTGTGAACTCTGGTTGCTCCTGTATCAGTGAATTGTCCTCACATTTATCCTGCAGGATGCAGGAACTTTGGAAAGCTTAGCCTTAGTTGATAGTCTTTTCTCCAAGACCATGCACTATAAATTTCACTTGTTGACCATTTATTTTAATGCATTGAATTTATTTGAAACTAACACAGTAGACTCAAAAGCAAGTGCACCTTCTAGTTCTTTTAGCTGAATCATGCATAATGTCAATACAATAACATAACAAGAGCCACTGAGACCTCTGTGCCTGTCACAGAAATATGGATTGTGCACAGGCCAGCCCTGTGTGAAGCCAGGCCATGTGCTGGGTGAGACACTGGACTATAATCACATAAGGTGGCCCTTAATCACCTGTTCTCTGTAGAGCCATACACGTGCTCTCCTAAATGACTTTGCCCCACTGTCATCCTAATTTGAAATTTTCTTTTTTAGCCACATAAATAGAAGAACGCAGTTTGAGAATCCTGTCCTGGAAGCTAAAAGGAAGCTACAGCAGCATAACATGCCCCACACCGAACTTGGAACAAAGCCCCTGCAGGCCCCAGGTTTCCGAGGTACGATGCCATTGGCAGCATGCGATGTTTCAGCGGGAAAACTGTCTGTCTGTGGCTTGGACCGTTTAGAATAATTGGTTTGCTTTCCCCAAACCCTTCTATCAGCGTTAGCTGGGTGGTTGCATTATCTCTAATCTGATGCCTTTAGCAACCACAGATGAAGTCAAAGCCTCAGGTGATACCTCGTAGGGATTTGCAGCAGGTGGCCAGGTGGAGATGAATGGGTTTTGACAGTACTACTGTAAACTGCAGAGAGTCATAGAGACTCAAAAGTTTGTCCTCTAAAGACCAAGCACAGGAATGAGGCTTGCTCTCCTTTGTGACAGTAGACAGCTCCTCATCGACACTACCTAGGCCCAAATCCATTCGGCCCTTCGCTGCCCTGGGGAGGTCGTGCAGCGTGAGTGACTTGTCCTATTGTCAGCGCAAGCCAGCAGGGAGGCCCTGGCTCATTGGTACGTCCCAGGGCTGTTTGCTGGACTTGACTACACCTGGTAGCCACCTAGTGGGATGAGTTTCTGCACAAGCTTTTCACATCTGGTGGGGTTCTACTCATAAATGAAAGCACAAGGCAGCTTTGGCGTGGGGAGGCCTCAAAGTGCCTGCTGATAACTCCGGCACCACACACAGCACAACTGAGTGAATGTAAAGGTCTCCCGGCGAGCTTCTCTTCGATCATAAACATTATTTTATAAAAGAAGCGAAGGTGCAAAGGCTATATTACGTTTTTTATTTATATTTGTAAAAGCTCTATTTTTTAATTAGATATCACCTGAAATGTAACACAAGTATCATACAAAAGATGCATACTTAACTGTTACGATGCACGATTTGGCTATTAGGAATAGCGAATCTTATCACCTAAAATGTAACAAATTGTAAAAGTACCTAAAATTCTTATCTGCAATTGAATTTAAAGCAGATATTGAGAATAAGATACACAACAGATATGACTATTACCTTTCAAGCATTTAATATGCTTAGGAATATATTTATTACAGACAATTGCCAGAATAGCCTATTATGTAACAAACTAGCGGCCCAACCTTTTTGAAGTGGTTTCACATTCTATTCCGATTATTTAGGCATATGATTTGAATGTTGCAAAACATGTTACCTTTACATTCATAATTCTGTATCAAAATACTGGCTTGCCTTTTGCTCATATTTTAGACTGCACTAAACACTATCGGGTCAATAGAAATGTATTCATTTGGTTATCTTTATGGCAACTCACGATACAGGGGCGTAAGCACAAGTTAACTCAGTCCCACATCCAGGTGCTCTTTCTAAACAATCTGGACCTTTGAATATGGGAATATTCCACTGAGTCTCCATTTGTGATATCTGCACATGCTTAAAGGCTGTGCTCCAGTGCTCTCGAAAACAAACAAAAAGTCCAATTTGCTTTTCTGCCCATGTCTCTTCAAGGTTTAGGCAGAGCCCAGCTGCTCTGACGTACCTCCCATCTGGAAACTTACATGATGCCCAGATGTGTCTGGATGATTTGGGTCCTTTGATCTCTGTATCTGAAGGCTCTGGAAGCCTGTTGATACAGCCCCTTTTAACTACAAAAAGGCTAATTTAGCGACAGGAAATATTGACAAAAAGTCTCTCCAAACTAGAGAGTTCTTTCATCTTTCCCTGGATGCTTGGGACAGCTCTGCGTTTGCGGGAAGCTCTAGCACTTCTGCTCCTGCAGTCGCCACCCGCCCCACCTGCTTGCACTGGCTACATGTGTAAGACCACCGGCTGTACAGGGGGTGCTGCTGCTCACAGGCTGGATTTCTCCTATGGGGAACTTGCCTTAAACGTGCTTTTTCTCTTTTAACTTATATTGGCCAACGTAGAAAAACCACTCTTCACCCGGGATGCATCCCAGTTGAAGGGAACATTCCTCAGCACCACCTTAAAAAAGAGCAACATGGGTTTCGGATTTACCATCATTGGTGGAGATGAGCCTGATGAGTTTCTGCAGGTGAAAAGCGTGATTCCAGAGGGGCCTGCCGCACAGGATGGGAAGATGGAAACAGGTACGTTCCTTAAGGCTTTTAGAAAATTGTTTTGCTATATCTTTTTCCTCAAGGCAAATATAAGGATTTTTGTGTGTTTTTAATTTGAAAGTCCAAAGTCACTTTGCTTTACTTTAGGAAAACCATGAATTACGATTCCTCTATGTTTAAACTTATGAAGTTGAAGTAATTTAGAAACAACTTTAAATCATTTTTGCCTCATTTTTCAGGCTGTCCCTTCTGTTTGCTGGATTCAGTGGATTCTTGAAATTGAGACTTTGCTAATTTATCTCCAGAGTTCCTTCTTAGGGATATGATTAACGTTTCATACTTTTCTAACTTGTATTCAGCCATTAATATTTTTAAATCTGTGTTAAGCTTATAATATTTTCACACTAAGTTGCCCAGGTTAGATATTTAATATTCATGCCCATCTCATAGAGAAAAAAATTGTAAATGGCATCAGTCGTTATATGCCCCCACACAATGTTTTTGGTGTGTGGTTTTTTCTAGTCCTTACAAATTATTTTTATACATGATCACTTGGGTATCTATCCAAATTATAACTGAAATTTATTTCACATGGAAACATAGAGGCAAATGTGATATTTACTGGTAAGAAAATATAAAATACGACAATTGCAGAGTAAAGAAAAAGTAATGAACTGGGTCTGATTTCACAGTCATCAAAGTCATGTGGCCCATGACTTTGGATGAGTCCCATTTCTTATAAATATTAATTACCTCATCTGGAAAAAAAATGAAGAAATTAAATGTCATCTTGCATACTTGAAATGCTGATTCAAGAATTTCATGATGTCATTTTTTAAAATACCTTAGAAAGTATGTTATAAAGTACAGTAATTATATCTCCAGAGAACCATTTCACCATATCACCATTTTCACATTTTTCACAACATTGGTAGAATTTATAATATCAGCTTTCTAAATTTGATGGGTTCTAGTAGATTCAAAAATTAAAGAATTACTTTGAAGGAAAAGTTCTGCCCTTTTGATGACCAATCCACTGATGGTCTTGGGTTTTAAGTGATTTGTGTCTAAAAAAACAATAGAAAATTGAAAATTTCATTTGACATTTTTAATTTTAAAAATCACCAGAGCTATATTACCATTTATTATCTAGTTCCTATAGAAATAACTTTTTCAGGTGACGCCTGTAGCTCAGTTGATTGGGTACCGGCCACATGCACTGAGGCTGGAGGGTTCAAACCTGGATCAGGTCAGCTAAAACAACAATGACAACTACAACAACAACAACAACAAAATAGCATTGTGCAGGCACCTGTAGTCCCAGCTACTTGGGAGGCTGAAGTAAGAGAATCACTTAAGCCCAAGAGTTTGAGGTTTCTATGAACTGTGATGCCAGAGCACTCTACCCAGGGCGACAGCTTGAGAGTCTGTCTCAAAAAAAAAGAAAAGAAAGAAAAAGAAAAGAAAGAAATAACTTTTTCAAGGCACTCTTTTGTTTCTCAGTGCCTGTCTCTAGTGAGTAATAATGCGTGTCATAGGTGTTACATCTCCTTTAAAGTTGAGATGAAGTTTCAACATTAACTCATCACATTTTCCAAACACTACTGTTATAAAAATCATGTGTAAATAATGTTCTACAACAGCAAGTTCATTAGGATAAAAGACACTTATGGGATTAATATCATTTTAGCAGACAGGAAAGAATCCCCAAAGCTGTGAAACTCAGTGAAATATTTGGCATATCCAATTCTTTTCAGGATAAAAACCTAGTTATTTTTCTCTAATCCAACCCATTATTCAATGTTTCAAAACTAGAAAAGAATTCGTCCAGTGTAAACTTAAAAGACAAAATAAAAATATTTGCACAGCAAATCTTTTTCCTTTCTTACTCATTTTACTAGTTTGCCACACCTACACAGTCTTCAGTTAGCCTTCCTCAAAGCAGAGTCAGAACTTTATTTAGAATTTAGCAGATTTTCTTCATTTAAGGTAAATCATAAAGCAGATCCTGATAGAGACGAACCAAGGATTTAATTCTATTCACCATCTCCTATTTAGTCCTCTATTTATGCATTTAACAGATTCTTGTTGCACACCTCCCTTCCAAGGTACAGCAGTGTACCACGGCTGCAAAGACAAATGCCATGAGCCTGGCTCTAAAGGAGTTATATCTCAGAAATGCCTCAGACCCATAAACAAGTAATTGTAAGCAGATGTAAGGAGTCTATAATAGCCCTGATGTTGGCACAAAGTCAGAGAATGAAAGGAATGATCTGTAGATTTTTTTTTTTAAGAGACAGAGTCTTGGTAAGTTACCAAGGCTAGACTAGAGCTTAACTCATAGGCTCAAGCAATCCTCCTGCCTCAACCTCCCAAGTAGCTGGGATTACAGGTGTGCACCATTGCACTAAGATAAGCAACAGAATTTTAAAAAATATGTTATATTATTTTATTAGGCTCTTATAGGGATGACAGTTTCTCTCATTGGAAAGGAGCTTAGTAAAACAAAATAAATTTTTGCTTACTAAATATTCAAAAAACTAAATGTTTACTTCCAAGTATGAGATAATTTAAAATCAAATATAAACAAATTTATGTGACATTCCATAAGTTACAATAGAGGGAGTGACTCTTGTTTTCCAATTCAGCAGATATTTCGTGAATGTGCCAGGCTTTCTGCTAATTACTAGGGTTGCTAAAATGAAGAGACAAATGTTTCTATCTTCAAGAAGTTTACAGTGTAGAAATGACTGACATGTTAACAGATATTTGTATCATTTCAATAATAAAAATATGTACTTAAGGAAAAGGGGCCCAATTCTGTTGTGATGGACTGAAGGAGACCTCAGGGGGAGGATGCCTGGCGGAGTTTTAAATGATGAATAGGAGTTTGCTCGATGGACAAGTGAGGAAGATCATGGGAATAGGAAACCGTGTAGGCAAAGGCATGGTAGTAAAAACATATCTAGAAAAAATGTTTACATGCCATCACAGTGAACGTTAATATTTCACCTTCACTATGGGCTTATGGTAAAGTATAGAGTGTGAAATAATAATCATAAGTGGTAAAGATTAATTATTTAAACTTATAGCAAACATCCAAAACATATATGGTCATATATCCTCAAATATAAAATAATCTCACAAATGCCCAGACCTTTATCTAAATGTATTGTCACGTTAACTCTCAACCAATTTGGCATAGAGGTTTACTCTATGACAGATATTTTGTTTACTTATGTATCCCTAGAAGCTAATAGAATGCTAGGTAAGCAGCAGGTGCTCAATAAATACTTGTGGGGTGGGTGGATTCTCTGATTGATAAGGAAGTGAAATTTGCATGGATTGAATTCCCCTTATAAGTTACAGTATAACCCAGCTAATGCTAATTAGGCGAGGTAGCTCACAACTGAAGCAAAAATAAACCAGCTAGTTTCTGGACGAAATTTTAAAAACAAATACATGTTAAAAACAAAATTTCTTTTTTGTAATGACTATAAATGAAAATATTAACAAAAATAATAGATGCTACAGATATAAAGGATAAATTATTGGTATTTTAAAAGTGAGTAGTCTCATTTGTCATTGGGTAAGTACAAAAATATTTTAATCAGCTTTTCTAGCTCTAGATGATCTATAATTTAGGCAAAGAGATGTCAATAGTTTATGTGTACACAAGGAAAAATTCACTGTAGAAAAACTGACCTGGGGTTCTAGGCAAGAGAAATAAGGGTAAGGTGGGGAATTCTTTCTTTCTTAGGCAGACAGGTAACTCCAGGGAGGGAATACAGAACAGGAGAAAATGAGGGCTGTGTGCCTCTGGCTGTTTTTTTGACAACTAATTGAGCAAATTCCCAATGGTCCAATAATGCTCCAGAAGAAGGTTTCTCAGAAGAAATTACCACAGAGCCCAGAAACCGTCTGACTTCTGATTATTAAGTATTCCATACATTCCAGCAATCATCTGCAGACACCAGAGACCCTGAAAACATTCTTTAAAGTATTCTGAAAATCAAGTTTGATGTAACATGCATTACATAGAAGACACAGGTCTGAAAGTTATTTATTTTACATCCTTTAGTTTAAAAGCTTCCCTCCTTGCAGGATGTTTCATGTTTTTCCCCAGGCTAATTTCTGAATCAAGGCTTGTGGTTTTTAATATGTACAAGAGGGAGGAAGCTGACCTATCTGTAAAGTGCTCCCATAGACAGAGGCTGATCACTCGCAGCCTGTTCATTGTTATTGGACTTCTTTTCATATCTATTCATTTATTACTAAAAACATAAGAAAGTGTCCTGAAGATAAACGCCCTAGCATTCTCTAGCCCCTGGCGTGTCTCCATTTTAGCAGACAGAAGCCATCGCTCTTTGACTAGTTGCTATTTCTCTATCTGTGTTTCCGGACGTTCTCAGAACAGCTGGAAACCTCTTTAAAAATACATATTCTGGTGCCTCCAGATCTGATTCCAGACTTCTGGAAATTATGTTCAGGAATTTGCATTTATATACTTAAAAAAATTATCAAAGCAGTATATGCACATAGTAAAACAAAAAAGTATCAAAGTATTTAGAATGCACCAGTTCTGGCCCCGACCCCCCTTACCCTCCAGACCCATATCCCAGAGACAGTCCGTTAGTTCCTGCTCTTTTAGATGTTCCTTTTAGAAGTGACCTTTCCACTTCCAATGAACATATTTATACAGTCGTCTTGATTTAACGATTTAGACATGACCTGTTTTTACTTCCTTTTAGAGGTAAATGAAGCTTTAACTCTCTTATATCCCATCTGCCATTCCATATCCTCCCAATGGCATTTTACAACTAATTTTAGTGAAACTTATACAGGTTTTGCATTATAGTGGCTTTGTGTAATTGCACTCCAAGCCCAGAATGTACCAATTTCCCTTAAACAGCTTTGTGGAGTTTTACGTCATCTTTCTTTATGGCAACGTCTTTGTTAAAATGATGCTATTCCTCCCCACTTCCCAGCCCAGAAATGCCACCATGTTGGGTATGGTGGAAGGTCTGCTTTTTCCTGGGCACTTTTTGTCTTCTGCCCCTCTCTAGTAGGCTGGTTGTACAGCTCTCTCATGGGGACTTTTTGGTATATTTTTCCCAAACACAGGCCACAGTTATGCCTATCCAAATCCTCTTTTTTTTTTTTTATATGTCCCCATTTTACTGGAGCACAGTGCCATGTGTCTTATGATCCTAGAAGGTACTTGGGAGCACACATTTGTAGCAGTTTGAAGACTAGTCAAAGTTCACTTATAAAGCAGGAATGGACAGTCTCATTTGTACTCTGGGGGTGTTTCTCTTTCCTTTTTGGAGATGCCCTCATTCTCTGACTTGGGCTATGTAGTATGAGTTCTGCATGTACAGGATAGGACCTCTGCATGTATAGGCTTAAAAGTGCTAGGCATCAGGGGCAGAATGATCTGAGAAAAAATCCAAGAATTACTGATGGCCCTGAGTACTAAAAACAATACTCAGTGAACACAGCATACTGTCCCAGCCCTAAATCATTATTTAGCAATTATAAGAAAAAGGCAAGACAGAAGTGCAGTAAACAGAATGTGTTAAGAGGTCAATCATACAGTTAAAGATAGACTCCTTGTCTGGTAACCTTTGCTCTCTCTTTGAAGCTTTCTACTGTCAGCCCAGAGTCCTTTCCAAGTGTTCTTTCTCATGCTCGAGATTTCAATAAAAGCCAGTGAGGAACATTGGAGGGGGCTGCACCCTTGTCTCTGTGTGGAGGGCTTACTGATGTTGGCCTTCGTGGGTCCCTCAGTGCAGTGGCCAGTGGATTGAGTAGGTGTTATTATTTTGCATCAAGTCACATAGACATGTATGCAGGTAGGAGGCAGGGCACACCTTATGCATATTCGTATCAGATACTTCCTAATCCCCATCCCTCCTGGGTTTCTGTGAGGCAGCTGAGAGTCCTTCTTCTCAGTATTCTCCTCCCCTCCAAGAATACACAAGAACAGGAGTCAACAACTCTTTCTATGAAAGGCCAAATATTAGTAAATATTTAGGTCAAATCTTTTGTTTAAAATAGTAATTATTAGGCTTCACAGGTCACATAATCTCTGTCACAACTATTCAGCTCTGCCATCATGAAAACAACCATAGACAACATGTAAACAAATGGGTATGACTGCGTTCCAATAAAACTTTATTTACAGATACAGACAATAGCAGATTTTGCCTCACAGAGCTTAGTTTGCCAATTCATGCACTGGACTATACCTACACGTGTAATAATTTAACATGTCTTTACTGACATTTCACATTCTAGAATTCTCTTGAGCTGCCTTATCTTACAACAGCCCCTCTCAGGTTCTCTTCCTTGCTGTGGGTTTATTCATTTTACAGTCTTTTTTTTTTTTTTTTTTTTATTGAGACGGAGCCTCAAGCTATCCCCCTGGGTAGAGTGCCATGGCATCACAGCTCATAGCAACCTCCAACTCCTGGGCTCAAGCGAGTCTCCTGCCTCCACCTCCCAAGTAGCTGGGACCAC